>JAHPZR010054371.1:12500-27974 GCA_019787425.1 Platygyra sinensis | reverse complement strand
TTATACTGGGCTCCCTCAGGCGACTTGATCATAACACTGTTACCGCACTTGTCAATTAGCTCGTATGGCTGGCTCTCAAACTAGGTGGTCCACTTGTTTGCTCGAGGTTGCTTTAACAGGACTTTGTCTCCAGCCATCAGATTGCTTTCTTCAGCCTTACGCGTTCTGTCAGAGTATTCCTTCATTTTTATCTTCTTTTCTTGGTCTCGATCCCTTACTTCTTCATCTAGTTTTGCAGCCTGCCTCAAACCTGGAAGCTTTGTGCGCAATGTCCTTCCGAACAACAACTCTGATGGGCACACTCCTGTACTTGGATGGGGAGTATTTCGATAGGCAACTAAATACGTCTGTACGGCCTCTTTCCAGTCCTTTCCTTCCACTTGTGCAATCTGCATTCTTTTAAGAAGTGACCTGTTCTGACGTTCAATCTCTCCATTCGCTTGGGGCCACAGCGGGGTGGTCTTCCTGTGCTTAATTCCATTGTCCTTTAAGAATGTTTTAAAAGCTTCTGCCACAAAATGGGGACCATTGTCACTCATCACTGTGTATGGCAATCCGTGAGTTGCAAACATCTTCTTTAGGCTGTTGATGGCCACCTCTGCTGTGTTTCTCTTTGAAATACTAATTTCTACATATCTACTGTAGTAGTCGGTCACCGCAAAGACATAGTCCCCTGATGGTAGTGGGCCCATGAAATCAATCGCGATATCCTGCCAGGGCCCTTGAGGCAATTCAGTCATATGAAGAGGTTCAGGATTACATAGTCCACCCACAACTTGGCAACCATGACATGTCTTGCAAAAATTCTCAGCGTCCTTATCAATGCCTGGCCACCAGACCTTTGTTCATAGTCGCTGTTTCATTTTCACCAGTCCTTGATGTCCTTCGTGGCCTAATTCAATCACTCTTCCTCTAAGTTTCTTTGGTACCACTATTCTTGTTCCTCTCGGGACAATATTTCCAAAAAGGCAAAGCTCATCTCGGATTGGCTTGTAACCAGGGCAATTAGAATTCTCCCAGTTTCCAGTCTTGATGCACTCTCGTAGGGTGTTCTAACTCATCATCAAATGAAGATTCTCTTTCAATTTCTTCAGCAGTCATGGCTTGTGGCACAGCAGTGTTTCGCTACAAATCTGATGTACTCTTCAGCAACACTCCTTGACTCTTTTTCTTCAATCTTTGTAAGGCGCGACAATGCATCTGCAATGTTCAGTTGCCCAGGCAAATATTTCACTGAAAATACATAAGGCTGCAACCGGAGAACCCATCGTTCAATTCTTGCTGAAGGCCTGGACCGTGTGGAATAAATGAATTCAAGAGGTTTGTGATCAGTCCATAGTTCAAATTCTATTCCATAAAGATAAACATGGAATTTCTCACAAGCCCACACAAGTCCCAATGCCTCCCTTTCAGTTTGCGAATAACGTCGCTCCACCTCAGAAAGTCCTCTACTGGCATAACAAATTACCCGGTTCTCTCCTTTGTGCTCTTGAACCAAGACTGCCCCCAGACCCACTGGGCTTGCATCAGCAATAATCTTCGTCTTTGCACTGCGGTCAAAATAGCCTAAAGTCTCTGCCTGAGTTAACCTCCGTTTCAGTTCTGCAAAGGCTGCCTGCTGCTCTGGACCAAACACGAACGGCTCTCCTTTCTTTGTCAGCCTCCTCAGTGGTTCTGCCACAGTTGCAAGGTCCGGGATGAATCTGGCATTGAAATTAACCAGGCCAAGAAAACTTTTAACCTCTGACACACTCTGTGGTTCACAAGCCTCATTGTAGAATCCCGAAGAAGAATACATGTACAGTGTAGTTGTAAAATGAGATATGGTGAATTAAATATATACTCCTTGATAAATCGTCAGCCAACACTGAAGGAACCTGAAGCAAGGAAAATTGCTCTCGATCATATTATGGTTAAGGGTATACAACAGAACTACAGAACCACAGAACTTCAGAACCACAAAACCCAGCAGAAACAATTTAACCACAGATCTGCAGAACTGCCATGCCACTGTCTAATAAGAACATGCTTCGAGGTTGAATTTTACTTATTGCTACCTTTGAAATTCTTTTCTATTTCCTGGTTGGTCCTTGTTCATATGAATGTAAGAGTAGCAACACTTACCAATGGGATCTTGGAAATTTAGAAAAAGATGTTGTTGGTAAATTATGAATAAAGAGATTTTTGATTTGTAGCATCACAGTACATTGTAAAGTGACATTCCTGCTCATTTAATCCTTCTCTAGGCTTGCAAAATGCTTGAAATATACAGCAATACTACATGTAAAAAATCCATATTAGGTAATCTTTACTTAACAGGCAAAATGAGGATCTATTGGGCTACAAGTATGTTTATTTCCTCCTTAATTAAGGTCCCTAATGTTACTGACAATCAAAAGAAAGTAGAGGATGTTGTCAAGACAAATTTAACAGATGAAGTTGTGAAGGTTAGTTTTTTATATTGGACATCAATTATGTATACTTAGTATTGCTAAGCTAGTCCAGTACTGAAGTGGCATGTTGAATGGGTCTGAAAAAACACAAGTCTTGCAGAAAAATATTTTTTGGTACCCCATCAAATTTCATGGATTTCAGTTTTACCGCGAGGAAATGTGACATTGTAAATTAAAGAAACTTTCTTTGTAATATTTACATTGTCCTGTTTCCTTTTGTTCTTATAGTAAATTAGTATTTTGTTCGCACTTTATATTCAACTCTGTACTTTGTAATTTAAACTGAAGATGACAGAAGCTTCTGTCAAAACATGTTGTTAAAAAGTATCGTGCTGTTTCTAAAAATTCCATTATATTTGCTCAACCATTGTACATTTCAGGGTAATGATTCAGTTCACAACATTCCTGATAAAGTTCAGAATTTGACAAGAAATTTAACTAATGGTATGGACTGAATTTTCACATTAGGGAGTTTAGAAAACCATGACGGCAACGGCTACGGGAACGTCTGCTAAACAAAAGGTTTAATGAACAGAACAATAGCTGTGCACATGCGTTATAACTCATTGGACATTTCTTTGCCGTCCTCTGCAAAACAACAACGTGAAATGAGCAATTCTGCGTTGTCTGAAGAACGTGAACTACGACAGCTAGTATTTTGAAATTCTATTTCAAATTTTGTTGCAGTGTCCCAGATTCAGTTTCGTGATAGCTTTGACAGTGATAAACAAAGTAAATGACTTAAGAGTATCCCGAGATTCGTAGGTAAAATATTTAATCGACATTGTCTTCGGAGTCACCGTAGTAGCTTCTTAAACTCCCTATTATTGTAAATACTAACTACACATTACACATCAAGTACCCCGACTTATTAAACAGGTGTTTCCCCTGGTTAGCTAAGACTGACACATTGTGATGATGATACATCTGTGTGCAAATTTCATTTGCTGCGTTGTTGATGTGTTAAGTTATTAGTTTAATGTGTCTACGTTAATTGAAGTCAGTCAGGTAACTAGTTGAGTTCAAGTTTCTTGCGACTTGTACCACATTCAGTAAACATGAAGGTACATGTAGATTTGTACTCTGTGTTCAGGTTAATGTTGTTGCCCTTGGATTCATACCTCTTGTAAAGTATGTTATATAGTACACTGTATGTTACAGTAATGTCTAGTCAGCTTTTCTCTTGACCCTCTTAAGTAAAATGTGTACTGGAATTCTGCTCATATATCTTAGTGTACACGTTACACAGTGATAATGATAATGATAATGATGATAATGGTTTATTACGAGATTCCAACAATTAAGAGGCTCTTCTTCTGTAAAAAAATTCTAATCTAATTCTAAATATAGATATATATATATATATATATATATATATATATAGTATATATATATAGTATATATATATATGTACAGTAGCTAATTAAAAATATAATAACAATAATAAAATGAATCAGTGTAAAACTTAATCGTGAGATATTAAAATATACAATAATTATGAATCAAGACTGATATTTAGCAAAGCAAATGTTTCTTAGCACTGCGGCAAAAAAACATAATGATCTAAAATGTTTCTTGTTGCTATCAAAAGTCGATTGAACAGCGTTGCCGCTGAGTGCTGAAAAGTTCCTGATTCTCTAGGAGTAGAGAATACGGGTGCTGTTGATGATCTTAAATTATAAGCAGTCACTTGATGGAGAGTCAGTTTCAGATACTCAGGAAAGGCTATTGTTGTCGTGCAAGTCTCCAGGGGTTTCAAAACAAAGCTGGTTTCTGGTGATTACCGCTGCCTGTAGGACCACTTATCACCATCTATTTGGATTTCATTAATGAAAATAAAAATGGTATAATTAAAAAAGCTATACAGCAACAATGATGCTACAAAAACAGCATGTTTTTTTATGCCCCAAACGCTGGAAAATTGCATTCTGAGCTTCATAGATTTTAAATTTTTCTGCCCCCAAGATTAAAGGGGCCTACTGCTTATAGTGGTCGCAGCTGCCAATTACACCTTCAGTGCCCCTTATAACTAAATTCATGTTATCAAAACCCTGAGTGTCCGGCTTTGCAATGAATTGATACAGCTTTCTTAATTGATTGAGCTACAGAAACTGTTTAGCTATAAAAACTACTGGACAAAAATTTTCCTAGTTTGTGAACTGCTTACATTGTCAGTACATTGAAAATTTGTATGAGTTTTTGTAGTTAATAATTTGTATCTTCATGATGTTCATCCTTGTGTTTTCGAAACATTTGGTACAGGGAACAAAGACTTGCAAAGAGAACTTTTTGACTCTAACTACTGAGGTCCTTTGTGTTTTTTTTTACGGCTCTGAACCTTCCCATGACATTTGCCAGTGATAGAAGAGTAGCTAGTTAATTCAAGTTCTTAATTTCAAGTCCTCTTCGCTCCACTTTTTTGTCTACAGAGTTTTCAGAATTTCACAAAATAAAGTAGGCAACATACAAGTCGTATGTACTGAAGCCCCTGGAAGATGACATCGACAAGGTAATTAATATTATCCCTAATGAGCTAGGTTATTAAATAATTAACTTAATTATAAAACATTGCGATAGGACATAAGTTAAAACCATCATGGTTAAAAACTCTAAAAAACTGTCAAAAAACTTTAAAAAGTGACGACGTTTCATTGTTTACTCAACGTCATTTTCAAGTCAAAATGAATAAGAAAGAGTTATTTGAAGATAAAATAGGCAAAAACAAATCCTTAGACAGGGCATCTGAGAGGATGCGGTGGGTGCGGATCAGCATAATCGGCCCTACTTCCGCATCCTCCTCATCCTTGGGGCATTTGTTCCGACATAAAACTAGAAAATTGCTACATATAAGTGACAAAGCAATGGATTACCATCATCAGAAACAAAAAATATCGAAGAGATTGATCATTTTGAAGAAGTTATTGACCCAAAACAGTGACGAAAACCCGTCTTTCGTTCATAATACAATTAAGCCGCCAGCGTTCCATGCGTCTTTTGGGGAGGGGCGTGGGTGCTGAGTTTTGAGACTACCAGTGCTCAGTTTTCTGTCCGACTTAATACCGGTTACTAGCTTCGGAACAAACACAACAACAAAAACTATGGAAAATTGCGTTGAACAAAGAAATGTGTCCACGAATGGCAGCAAAAGGGAAATGGGTCAAAATGACTAGAATTATCGGTAAGATGTTAACATGTTGTGTTATACGTTGGAAAAAGCCAAGGGATCGACTTAATTAAACTTTAGGAAATTTCAGATCATGATCAGCAGCTGGGCATAGACCCATAAATAGAAAACAGTACATATGTATAACAGAAATACCCTTATATAATTCATCTCACAAAAATCCCCTGATATAATGTACGGTTAAAACCGCTGGTTGTAACACTCCTTAAAACCGCCGGTATAAAACTCTTAAATCCGCCGGTTATAAGACTTGTTAAACCCACCGTTATAAGGAACCTTAAATCCTCCGGTTATAAGACTCCTAAATCTGCCGGTTAGTTAACTCCTTAATCCGCTGATTTTAAGACTCCTTAATCCGCCAGTTAGTAACTCCTTAAAACCGCCGGTTATAACACTCCTTAACTCTGCCGGTTATAAGGAACCTTGAATCCACTGGTTATTAAGACTCCTTAAAACCGCCAGTTATAAAAACTCCTTAAATCCGGCGGATTTAAGGACTCTTATACCGGTGGATTTAGGAGTCTGATAATCGGTGTGTTCCATCGGTCGGATTTACAGGGTAGTCTTATAACCAGGCGGATTTAAGGAGTCGTATAACCGGCGGATTTAGGAGTCGTTTAACGGGTGGATTTAAGGAGTCTTATAACCAGCGGATTTAAGTTCCTTATAACTGGCGGTATTTAGGAGTTCTTTAACCGGCGGATTTAAGAAAGTTAATAACCGGCGGATTAGGAGTCTTAAAACCGCCTGATTTAAGAGTGTTATAACCAGTGGTTGTAATGGGTGTTACAACCGGCGGTTTTAATAAGTTTAATATCCGTGGATTTTAGGAGTGTTATACTTTTCAAGGAGTTTAATAACCGGCAAATTGAAGAAGTGTTATAACCGCGGATTAAGGAGGTTACAACCGGTGGTTTTAAGGAGTTTAATAACTGGCGGATTAAAGGAGTGTTAGAACCAGTAGATTTAACCTTACATTATATAAGTGGATTGTTTGTGAAGATGAATTATGTAAGGTGTATTTCTGTTATACATATGTACTGATTTTATTTACAAGTTATGCCCAGCTGCTGATAATGACCGAAATTTCCGCAAATCTGGTGTCTTTTTCCGCATAATCATCACTTTCTTCCGCATAATATTGCCGAAAATTTCCGCACAATTTTTCTCTTTTTTCCACACCCTGAATCAGTATGGCCTGCTTAGAGATCGTGTAAAATAAGCACTTTTAAATGCGAGAAAATATTTGCACGCGTAGTCAGTATAAATAAGACAATTTAGCAGGAACGGAGTCCTTCGGGTATTTAGCCCAGTTTTAGCTCCTTAAATCAACAACACTCAAATATTAAGCAGTCAACTTCGTTCTACATTTTCTCAAAACAGAGGATTGTTTGTCCTTCAAATCAGACTTTTATAGGGCTAGGTCTTCCAAGTGTCTTGGGGGGCTTCTTCTCTTTCGGGGAGAGGATTGTGGCTGATCTTCTTAAACTGAAAGACAGGCTTGATTTGCACTCCAATTTTTGCTCGATTTGCATCTCTCTTTTACTGAGTTAGCTGTTTCTGATCTTTAAAAGGTAGTGGTACCACGATATTAGAGGTGCATCACTTGCTTCTCAAGGCGCATTATATTGTTGCATATTGTGCAGAAATTCGTTAATCCAAGAATTGATCAAATTCACAGGATAATCCAGGTTTAGAAAGTGTATGTTTTAAATAGTGGTGTCGCATTGCCTCGGAAAGTGTCGATCGGGAGTCAATGACGAGGCGGATAAGTGCCGTTGATCATTGGGAAAGTTATAAACACCTTTTGTATCATTTTTTCGCACATGACTGTGATAAGTGAATGAGCAGGCCCGTGTTTGGTGGACAATTTCTGTGTGCTGGATGTTATCAAGTCCTGTTTCCTACATTTAGTAATTAAATTGAACGTTCATGCCATGAGAACTTGTATTCTTTACTATGGAAATGGAGCTGACAGGATGACTATTACCTTTGTTTGTCATGACGAACATTAATTTATTTTACTAAATAGGTGCGCGAACAGACTTGAAACATCCTCACCAGTGAAAGTCCTAGGGCAGAACACGGTCCTGCTCGCTTCCTATCACAGCAGTGTGGAACAATGATGAACAAGGTGTTTACTTATCCACAATGTATCACTGCACTTACGCCTGTCTTGACGTCCTTATCGCACTTTCCGGGAATGCAACCACTTAAACTACCTTTCTAACACCTGGATTATCCTGTATTTTGATCAATTCTGTGAGTTAACGAGAATTTCTGCACAATAGTCAACTATAGATGCGCCTGTGTGAAGCAAGTTGATGGCTACCGTCTAATATCGTGGTACCAAGGAAGGAACTGACCTTTTAAATAAGATCAGAAATAGGCTACTCGTAAAAGAGAGTGCCAAATCTGTAGCAGAAATATGGAGTTGACAAATCAAGCCTGTCTTTCAGTTTAAAGATCAGCCAAATCTCTCCCCGAAAGAGAGAAGCCCCCCAAGACAGTTGGAAGACCATAGCCTATTAAAGTCTGATTTTGAGGACAAACCATCTCTGTTTTGATCAGAATGTAGAACGAGTTAACTGCTTATATTTGAGTGTTGTTTGATTAGGACTAAAACCTGGGCTAAGATACCCAGAAGGCTCCGTTATGCTGATATTGTTTATTTTATTAGCGTGACACTAAGGTGGGCGTCGCGTCTGGGGGAGTGCAAATATTTTTCCGCTCAGGCTTTAAAGTGCGTTTATTTACAAACGCTCTCTACAAGCAGTGCCATCTGATTAGGGTGTGGAAAAAAGAGAAAATTGTGCTGGAAATATTTCGATGCAGATATTAATGCGGAAGGAAAGTGATTATTATGGGAAAAGACACCAGATTTTTGCGGAAATTTTCGGATCATTAATGCAGCAGCTTGGGCATATAGACTTGTAAATAAGAATGCAGTTACATATGTATATACATAAATACCTACATATTCATCTCAGGCACTACACATAAATTCCCCTTATATAGATTTAGGTTAATCTATGGTTCTAACGCTCCTTTAATCCGCCAGTTATTAAAACTCCTTAAAACCAACCGTGTTGTAACAAGCTCCTTGATCCGCCGTTTATAACACTATCTTCAATTTGCCGGTTATTGAACTCCTTGAAAAAGTATAACACTCCTAAAATCCACCGGATATTAAACACTTATTAAACCGTGCCGGTGTAACCCCATTAAACATCTGGTTATTAACACTAGGATATTGTGGCGATCGCTTAAAGCGAGGGGCGGTTTTAAAGACTCTCTAAATCGCGCCGGTTATTAACTTTCTTAATCCGCCGGTTTATAACAGACTCCTTAAATCCGCCATTATAAGGCACCTATAAACATCCGCTGGTTAAAACTCCTTAAATATTCCACCCGTGTAAAGCGACTCTTAATCCGCCGGTTATACGCTCTTAATCCGCTGGTTATAAGACTCTTAAATCTCGCCGGATCGGAACACACCGATGTCATCAGACTCCTTAAATCCCCTCTCTTATAAGATGTCCGGTAAATCGCCGGATTTAACGCGACGTTTTATAACTGGCGTGTTTTAAGAGTGCCTTATAACAGCTGGATCAAGTGTTCGTTACATATACCGGCAGGAGTTAGTGAGTGTTATAACCGGCGGTTTTAAGGAGTAGTTAATAACTGGCGGGATTAAGGAGTCTTAAATCAGCGGATTTAAAGGAGTTAAATTAACCGGCAGATTTAGATGTCTTATAACCGATGGAATTTAAAGGTGTCCTATACAACCGGTGGTTTAACAGTCTTTATACACGGCGGATTTAAAGAGTTTTATAACCTGGCGGTTTTAAGGAGTGTTACGCACCAGCGGTTTAAACCGTGGTACATTATATCAGTGGGATTTTTGTGAGAATGAATTATATCAGGGTTTGTTCTGTGTTATACATTGTCTGTGTTTCTATTTATGGGTTTGCCAGCTGCTGATAATGATCTGAATTATTTCTAAGTTTAATTAAGTCAATCCGCTTGCGTTTTCGCAACCGTTAAAAAAACAGGTTAACATCTTACCGGATTATTTTAAGTCATTTATATGACCCATTTCCCTTTTGCTGCCTTTGCGTGGACAAATATTTCTTAGTCAAGCGCAATTTTTCCATAGTTTTTGGTTGTTTGTGTTTGTCCGAAGTCTATAACCAGGTAATAAGTCCGGACAGAAAAACTGAGCACGGATGGTAGTACTGCAAACTAGAATCCCGGCCCATCACCAAAAGACGCGATGGAACGCCTGGGAGGCTTTAAATTGTTTACATGAATGAAAGACGGTTTTCGTGTCCTTGTTTTTTGGGTCAATTAACTTCTTCAAAATGATCAATCTCTCGATATTTTTGTTTTCTGATGAGGTAATCAATTGCTTTTGTCACTTATATGTAGCAATTTTTCTCAGTTTTTTTTTTTTTATGTGGAAAAATCGCCCCAGGATGAGGGAGGTGCGAAGTATGTCCCAATTATGCAGATCGCAACCACCCCAGCCTCTCAGTGCCACTGTCTAAGGATTTTGTTTTTGCATATTTATAAGTCAAATACTTTTTCTTATTTCATTTTGAACTGTGAAATGACGTTGTAAGGCTTAAACAATGAAACGCGTACACTTTTTAAAGTTTTTTGACAGTTTTTTAGAGTTTTTAGACGCATGATGGCTTTTTAACTTATGTCCTATTCGCAATGTTTTATAATTAAGTTAATATGTTAATAACCTTGAGCTCATTAGGGATAATTATTAATTACCTGTCGATTCCTCTTTCCTGGGCTTCAGTACATCGCCTTGTATGTTGCCTACTTTTATTTGTGACATTCTGCGACTCGGTAGACAAAAAGTGGAAACGAAGAGGAACTTCAAATTAAGCACTTGAAATTAACTAGCTGCTCTTCTATCACTGGGCAAATGTCATGGGAAGGTGTTCATAGCCCGTAAAAAACACAAAGGACCTCAGTAGTTAGAGCAATGAAAGGTTCTCTTTGGCAAGTCTTTTGTTCCCTGTACCAAGATGTTTCGAAACACAAGTGATGAACCATCAGAAGAGTAACAAATTGATTACAGCATACAAAACTCATCAAATTTCATGTAGCTTGACAATGTAAGCAGGTCACAAACTAGGAAAATTTTTGTCCAGTAGTTTTTTATATGCTAAAGCATTTCTGATAGCTCAGATCAATTAGAAAGCTGTATCCATTCATTGCAAAGCCGGACACTCAGGGGTGTTTTTGTGATAATCATGAATTTAAGGTTATACAGGGGCGCGAGCTGAAGGTGTTAATTGGCATGCTGCGACACGAAAGCGTAAGGCCCTTTAATCTTGGGGGGCAGAAAAATTTAAAATCTAGAAGCTCAGAAATGCAATTTCCAGCGTTTGGGGCATAAAAAAACATGCTGTTTTTGTAGCATCATTGTTGCTGTATAGCTTTTTTAATTAATACCATTTTTATTTTCATTAATGAAATCCAAATAGATGGTGATAAGTGGTCCTACAGGCAGCGGTACATCACCAGAAACCAGCTTTTTTTGAAACCCCTGGAGACTTGCACGACAACAATAGCTTTCCTGAGTATCTGAAACTGACTCTCCATCAAGTGACTGCTTATAATTTAAGATCATCAACAGCACCCGTATTCTCTACTCCTAGAGAATCAGGAACTTTTCAGCACTCAGCGGCAACGCTGTTCAATCGACTTTTGATAGCAACAAGAAACATTTTAGATCATTATGTTTTTTGCCGCAGTGCTAAGAAACATTTGTTTGCTAAATATCAGTCTTGAATTCATAATTATTGTATATTTTAATATCTCACGATTAAGTTTACACTGATTCATTTTATTATTGTTATTATATTTTTAATTAGCTACTGTACATATATATATATATATATATATATATATATATATATATATATATATATATATATATATATATCTATATTTAGATTAGATTAGAATTTTTTTACAGAAGAAGAGCCTCTTAATTGTTGGAATCTGTAATAAACCATTATCATCATTATCATTATCATTATCACTGTGTAACGTGTACACTAAGATATATGAGCAGAATTCAGTACACATTTTACTTAAGAGGGTCAAGAGAAAAGCTGACTAGACATTACTGTAACATACAGTGTACTATTATAACATACTTTACAAGAGGTATGAATCCAAGGGCAACAACATTAACCTGAACACAGAGTACAAATCTACATGTACCTTCATGTTACTGAATGTGGTACAAGTCGCAAGAAACTTGAACTCAACTAGTTACCTGACTGACTTCAATTAACGTAGACACATTAAACTAATAACTTAACACATCAACAACCAGCAAATGAAATTTGCACACAGATGTATCATCATCACAATGTGTCAGTCTTAGCTAACCAAGGGGAAACACCTGTTTAATAAGTCGGGGTACTTGATGTGTAATGTGTAGTTAGTATTTACAATAATAGGGAGTTTAAGAAGCTACTACGGTGACTCCGAAGACAATGTCGATTAAATATTTTACCTACGAATCTCGGGATACTCTTAAGTCATTTACTTTGTTTATCACTGTCAAAGCTATCACGAAACTGAATCTGGGACACTGCAACAAATTTGAAATAGAATTTCAAAATACTAGCTGTCGTAGTTCACGTTCTTCAGACAACGCAGAATTGCTCATTTCACGTTGTTGTTTTGCAGAGGACGGCAAAGAAATGTACAATGAGTTATAACGCATGTGCACAGCTATTGTTCTGTTCATTAAACCTTTTGTTTAGCAACGTTCCCGTAGCCGTTGCCGTCATGGTTTCTTAAACTCCCTAATGTGAAAATTCAGTCCATACCATTAGTTAAATTTCTTGTCAAATTCTGAACTTTATCAGGAATGTTGTGAACTGAATCATTACCCTGAAATGTACAATGGTTGAGCAAATATAATGGAATTTTTAGAAACAGCACGATACTTTTTAACAACATGTTTTGACAGAAGCTTCTGTCATCTTCAGTTTAAATTACAAAGTACAGAGTTGAATATAAAGTGCGAACAAAATACTAATTTACTATAAGAACAAAAGGAAACAGGACAATGTAAAATATTACAAAGAAAGTTTCTTTAATTTTACAATGTCACATTTCCTCGCGGTAAAACTGAAATCCATGAAATTTGATGGGGTACCAAAAAATATTTTTCTGCAAGACTTGTGTTTTTTCAGACCCATTCAACATGCCACTTCAGTACTGGACTAGCTTAGCAATACATAAGTATACATAATTTATGTCCAATATAAAAAAACTAACCTTCACAACTTCATCTGTTAAATTTGTCTTGACAACATCCTCTACTTTCTTTTGATTGTCAGTAACATTAGGGACCTTAATTAAGGAGGAAATAAAACATACTTGTAGCCCAATAGATCCTCATTTTGCCTGTTAAGTAAAGATTACCTAATAATGGATTTTTACATGTAGTATTGCTGTATATTTCAAGCATTTTGCAAGCCTAGAGAAGGATTAAATGAGCAGGAATGTCACTTACAAATGTACTGTGATGCTACAATCAAAAATCTCTTTATTCATAATTTACCAACAACATCTTTTCAAATTTCCAAGATCCCATTGGTAAGTTTGCTACTCTTACATTCATATGAACAAGGACCAACCAGGAAATAGAAAAGAATTTCAAAGGTAGCAATAAGTAAAATTCAACCTCGAAGCATGTTCTTATTAGACAGTGGCATGGCAGTTCTGCAGATCTGTGGTTAATTGTTTCTGCGGTTTTGTGGTTCTGAAGTTCTGTGGTTCTGTAGTTCTGTTGTATACCCTTAACATAATATGATCGAGAGCAATTTTGCCTTGCTTCAGGTTCCTTCAGTGTTGGCTGAGAGATTTATCAAGGAGTATATATTTAATTCACCATATCTCATTTACAACTACACTGTACATGTATCTTCTTCGGGGATTCTACAATGAGGCTTGTGAACCACAGAGTGTGTCAGAGGTTAAAAGTTTTCTTGGCCTGGTTAATTTCAATGCCAGATTCATCCCGGACCTTGCAACTGTGGCAGAACCACTGAGGAGGCTGACAAAGAAAGGAGAGCCGTTCGTGTTTGGTCCAGAGCAGCAGGCAGCCTTTGCAGAACTGAAACGGAGGTTAACTCAGGCAGAGACTTTAGGCTATTTTTGACCGCAGTGCAAAGACGAAGATTATTGCTGATGCAAGCCCAGTGAGTCTGGGGGCAGTCTTGGTTCAAGAGCACAAAGGAGAGAACCGGGTAATTTGTTATGCCAGTAGAGGACTTTCTGAGGTGGAGCGACGTTATTCGCAAACTGAAAGGGAGGCATTGGGAATTGTGTGGGCTTGTGAGAAATTCCATGTTTATCTTTATGGAATAGAATTTGAACTATGGACTGATCACAAACCTCTTGAATTCATTTATTCCACACGGTCTAGGCCTTCAGCAAGAATTGAATGATGGGTTCTCCGGTTGCAGCCTTATGTATTTTCAGTGAAATATTTGCCTGGGCAACTGAACATTGCAGATGCATTGTCGCGCCTTACAAAGATTGAAGAAAAAGAGTCAAGGAGTGTTGCTGAAGAGTACATCAGATTTGTAGCGAACACTGCTGTGCCACAAGCCATGACTGCTGAAGAAATTGAAAGAGAATCTTCATTTGATGATGAGTTAGACACCCTACGAGAGTGCATCAAGACTGGAAACTGGGAGAATTCTAATTGCCCTGGTTACAAGCCAATCCGAGATGAGCTTTGCCTTTTTGGAAATATTGTCCCGAGAGGAACAAGAATAGTGGTACCAAAGAAACTTAGAGGAAGAGTGATTGAATTAGGCCATGAAGGACATCAAGGACTGGTGAAAATGAGACAGCGACTACGAACAAAGGTCTGGTGACCAGGCATTGATAAGGATGCTGAGAATTTTTGCAAGACATGTCATGGTTGCCAAGTTGTGGGTGGACTATGTAATCCTGAACCTCTTCTTATGACTGAATTGCCTCAAGGGCCCTGGCAGGATATCGCGATTGATTTCATGGGCCCACTACCATCAGGGGACTATGTCTTTGCGGTGACCGACTACTACAGTAGATATGTAGAAATTAGTATTTCAAAGAGAAACACAGCAGAGGTGGCCATCAACAGCCTAAAGAAGATGTTTGCAACTCACGGATTGCCATACACAGTGACGAGTGACAATGGTCCCCATTTTGTGGCAGAAGCTTTTAAAATGTCTTAAAGGACAATGGAATTAAGCACAGGAAGACCACCCCGCTGTGGCCCCAAGCGAATGGAGAGATTGAACGTCAGAACAGGTCACTTCTTAAAAGAATGCAGATCGCACAAGTGGAAGGAAATGACTGGAAAGAGGCCGTACAGACGTATTTAGTTGCCTATCAAAATACTCCCCATCCAAGTACAGGAGTGTGCCCATCAGAGTTGTTGTTCGGAAGGACATTGCGCACAAAGCTTCCAGGTTTGAGGCAGGCTGCAAAACTAGATGAAGAAGTAAGGGATCGAGACCAAGAAAAGAAGATAAAAATGAAGGAATACTCTGACAGAACGCGTAAGGCTGAAGAAAGCAATCTGATGGCTGGAGACAAAGTCCTGTTAAAGCAACCTCGAGCAAACAAGTGGAACACCCAGTTTGAGAGCCAGCCATACGAGCTAATTGACAAGTGCAGTAACAGTGTTGTGATCAAGTCGCCTGAGGGAGCCCAGTATAAAAGAAATACCACTCATGTGAAGTTGTACCATGAAAGAGAGAAACCAGAGGGTCCGGAGAAATCAGCACCTCAAGA
>JAHPZR010054371.1:5000-7500 GCA_019787425.1 Platygyra sinensis | reverse complement strand
TCGACAAATTGGCATTATGACCCACAGATCAGTGGTCGACAAATTCAAATTCAAATTTGGGTCAGTGGTCGACAAATTCATTTTGCCCAATTAATTGGTTGTCACGTAACAAACTTGCCTTATTGTGTAACTCACCAAAAGGCTGTGTTTTGTGGTAAGAGTGGTTAATTCACCTCTTTCATTCCAGCAACGTAAACAAATGCAGACACAAAATTTAAAAACATTTGGCAACACATTGTCTTGCAGGGTCCCTGATCAAACCTTAATTTTCTCAAGAAAAAAGGTTACATGTGTGCTCATTTGCAATTGAATTCACCAACAGTTCAAATGCCTAATTTCTTGGAAAATGATTTACCCAGTGCAATTTAATACTTATTAATTAAAAACACATTTTTACCGTAGGCTATAATCTATTCATTGCTACTTCAACTTCATGTGCAGATCGTTATCTCACATTTCATCAAACTTAGTTTTCCAATGCCATCAAAGTAGACCAAACATGCAAAGTAAACGCTTGAATGCACTGCGGCAATCTTTGATTACTACTTGTAATATGCAAAAAGAGAACATTACAGTGCTGCTTGGAGATGCGAAATTTCTCTTCTTGTGTTGAAAAATATTTCACTCATTTGCTGCAATCACTTGTGAAACATTCTTCAACGCTCAAGCAAAAATTAAGTTTCTGAAGTGATCTCTACAGCCATGGCATAATTGGTGTCGATAAATGCCTGTGACACTCACCAATGACATCATCAAGCAAAACATCAACTGCAGGAACAGCCTCTTCAGTTACAATGTGATTCAGTTCCTGGAATTTAACACATGACAAAACATAATGCACCTGAGTCTACTTAACTGTCAGTAGCTTTAAACCATTAATAGATAGACTGTTTTTATATTAAAATATAGCTCAGTGGTGAATCAGGCCTAAAGGACACAAACAAAGAAAATTGGATGCTTATTCATTCCTTTCATCTGTGTCTTTAGACCTCATTATCTGGCTGAATTTCAATATGTTGAAAGTAGGAAATAATTATTGCAAGCTATTATTTGTTAAAATATTTCTAAGTAATTGATTAAGTCTTAAATCAAATTTTTTTCTTGCAATAATTATGTTTTTTAACTTTTTTACTTGGTACCACACAGATGACAGGTCAGCAGATTAATACAAGATTTAAAGAGAAACACTTTACTGTACAAATATGCAAAGAGATGGGGTAAGGTGAAGCCTTGAAGCCAACTGGCTTATAGCTGCCAGAGTGTATCCTGGTTTCTGTATCATGAAGTGGCTAGGAGTATTGCTATTCTCCCTGGATGGGATGCTAGTCCATTGCAGGTATTTGTTACATATAGGTCTCCTCAACAATTCACCAATACCCATTTATACACTGGGTAAAAAGAGGCACTGTGAAAGTTAAGTGTCTGGCCCAGGACCACAACACAGTGTCTCTGGTCGGGGCTTAAACCCACACCACTGGCTCCAAGTATGAGTGCACTAACCAAAAAGGCTGTCCATACGACCTGTATAATCTGGCATCTCCCTTTTCCCATGACTTGTACGGCTTGTATGGGTCCTGGAACAATGGTTTGAGTTGTACAGTTGGTGAACGGTATACCCGGTAAGGGGGGTGGGGCACTTCCTTATAAGAGGCTAATGGGGATGTGCTATGTGCCGCTGGATGGGGTCATTGGTGAGTGTCACAGGCATTTATCGACACCAATTATGCCATGGCTGTAGAGATCACTTCAGAAACTTAATTTTTGCTTGAGCGTTGAAGAATGTTTCACAAGTGATTGCAGCAAATGAGTGAAATATTTTTCAACACAAGAAGAGAAATTTCGCATCTCCAAGCAGCACTGTAATGTTCTCTTTTTGCATATTACAAGTAGTAATCAAAGATTGCCGCAGTGCATTCAAGCGTTTACTTTGCATGTTTGGTCTACTTTGATGGCATTGGAAAACTAAGTTTGATGAAATGTGAGATAACGATCTGCACATGAAGTTGAAGTAGCAATGAATAGATTATAGCCTACGGTAAAAATGTGTTTTTAATTAATAAGTATTAAATTGCACTGGGTAAATCATTTTCCAAGAAATTAGGCATTTGAACTGTTGGTGAATTCAATTGCAAATGAGCACACATGTAACCTTTTTTCTTGAGAAAATTAAGGTTTGATCAGGGACCCTGCAAGACAATGTGTTGCCAAATGTTTTTAAATTTTGTGTCTGCATTTGTTTACGTTGCTGGAATGAAAGAGGTGAATTAACCACTCTTACCACAAAACACAGCCTTTTGGTGAGTTACACAATAAGGCAAGTTTGTTACGTGACAACCAATTAATTGGGCAAAATGAATTTGTCGACCACTGACCCAAATTTGAATTTGAATTTGTCGACCACTGATCTGTGGGTCATAATGCCAATTTGTCGATGCACATGGAAGATCTGTTTTGTTACCACAACTCAAGGCCAATTGCTGCCACCTTAGACTGAATAAAT
>JAHPZR010054370.1:0-10000 GCA_019787425.1 Platygyra sinensis | reverse complement strand
AATAATACTCCAGTTTGAGCCTGGAAATTTATTTTTGAGGAGTTTACAAGTCTTTTGAGGCCAATTATACCTCTGTGGGTTAATTTTCAAGGCGACGACGAGCCGCTTAAAATCACCAAAATTCACATCCTAAAAATTCTTAATTATGCACACTTTTTCAATCGGCAAATTCGCTACCCGGTAAAACGCCAAAACACCTAAGATTGTGACGTTTCGAAAGACAAAATGTCAGTGTAAAAGCTGGTATAAAAATTATTTTCGGGCTTTACATCAGCGCTGAGTACTAACGCTGTCAAAATCGTGATAATCACAACACTAACCTGCCAGAAAACGAAAACAATAGGCAAGTGCCAGTGTGACCAGATAATAAAAAGGAACCTGAAAATGTCTTCTTGAATTTGATTTCCTTGGTATTTGGACTTAACTATGGTAGAAAAGTCATGTTTAGCTCACCTTCTGTAATTACATTCAAGTATTAGTGCTGGCGTATTCAGAATCCTACACGATAACCATTGCGAGTTCGACAAAGTTCATCCTCCTTACTGACATTCAATCAATGCCTCCAAGATAATCCACCTCATTCTTAACCTCATTGTTAGCCCTTGTTCTTAAACAACAATCCATAAAAGTAGTGAAGCCCTCCAGCGTCAGTCCCCTGATTGTTAAAACGAAATACTCACGTGCTGTTCCAATCCTTGCGCATGTTGCATGCTGAAATGGTAATTTTAGCGTCCGAAGTGGATCTAATTTGTCTGTCACGCAATAGTCACTTGAAAGGATTTTTGTTACGCATTGGCATTGCCAAAAATGGTTAAAAAGAATAATAAATAGAAAGATTCAATGAGATGTTCAAAGCAAAAAAAAAATATTTTAAAGCCAAAAGGATCCAAACGTGACCCGTAAAATATGGCGCGGAAATTTCCCGGCAGAGAAACTGTGCATTTATGTGTTCTGGGCTCGGAAGGGGATTGGGATTACTCCGCTATATGGGCTATCAGAGGTATGGGTGGTCGCAAAGGGTATGGCTTTTGGGCTGTTTATGTCTACAAAAGGTGTAAATTTTATACACATTGGACTGAAATAGGGTGTGTTTTTTCACCCTGGCTTGGCACTAGGCATTTTGTTTACAATCCTGACTCAATCAGTTTAAGGTCTGGGTCAGGAATTTAAAGTAGAAATATGGTTGGACAGGTATATTTTGTTTTACCAAGCTGAACTTTTCCCTGATTATAAATCTCGGCGTCCTGCCTTGCCGTAACATACTACTTTGACCACGTAACATGTCACGTGATTATTTTGTTAAAATTTGGTAAATCGGCGAATTGGCTGCGAATTTTAAGTCTATTGATCAATAAATGAGCGTTTTCGCTGCAAATTGAAATTATCTACCTTGCTACGTCTGGAATGATCTTCCTTGATTTCGATTTTAGAAGATATAAATGATCAAAAGTCGATTTTAATTAAAAAGACGACCTTTTACCTTATTTCTAATTTTTTCTGTGAGAAGAGGGACGTTCATTCCAAAGGTGAGAGGATGAAAGTAATTGACCTGCGTCTAAACCGCGTTATTGCAGGATGATATTACTAAAAACCTCCACCAATTTCTCAATAATGGCTTTTTTTGCGCTTAACGTCACGTGGTATGTCACGTGACCTCTCAGAAGTACTAATCCTACTTTAAAATGTTCACGACGTTGCCAAAAATGTAAAACTGGACGTGCTAATTAGAATTCGACAAAAAAGGTTACAGGAGCCATTCTTGAGATACAAACCCATAAATCTGAAATAAAGGGTGTTTGAAATGGGTTATTCTTTTGTAATAGTAATCGTTAACGTCACAAACTTGCTTGGGAGGGGGGTGGCCACATGCCGGATCGAGCGGTCCGGGTTTGAGCTCTGGCCTGGGGCCGCCTTGCGTTGTGTTTCTTGGGCAGGTCATTTTACTCTCACAGTGCCTCTCTCCACCCAGGTGTATAAATGGGTACCGGCAAACTTAATGCTGGGGATAACCCCGCGATAGCCTGGCATCCAATCCAGAGGGGAGTAGAAATACCTCCAGTCGCTTCATGCTGTAGAAACCGGATAAACTCCGGCCTGATGAGCCACTAGGCTCGTATTTAGAGTGAACTCTACTTTACAACTAGAAACTAATCTTTATCCATCGAAGAGAAATTCTGAAAAATGTATACCAGCCAACTCTCACGCCTGCGGGTTGAAAACTCACGAATCTCACGCCTACGGGCCAATTTCTCACGCCTGATTGAAAAATGTGAATTGTTGCCGTCTTGCTTGACACAATTTCCAAAAATATGTTAACTCAGACGCAAGCAAGAGACTGACGCTAGAAGGCTTCACTACTTTTATGGATTGCTGTTTTAGAACAAGGGACAGAAAGGTGCTGGATTTTCTCGGATTCATCGGTTGAAGGGTCACCCCAAAACGCAGACCATGCAGACTGCAGACTGCAGACTGCAGACTGCAGACCATGCAGACTGTGCAGACCGTGCTGACTGAGTACTTTTTTTTCTAACACTTGACTGACTTTCTCACTTTTTTCGGTTTTACAGTTACAAAATAGTGTTAAATATTTCGTGATGTTTGTTATTTATCCACAGACCGCGCAAACTCGACGTCTGACCGTTGATTCAATAGACAAACGCGTTTGATACACTTGGTATGGGAAATTCCCTTTACTGATCCTAAATATACTTAAATCAAACATAAAATTAAACTTCCACATATCCTGGGTGCAAATTGCGTCGATTTTTGACGGGTTTGTGGTTTTAATTGGTTTTGTCCAATTTGTTTATCCGTTCGTGTTTTTTTTTTTTTTCGATTTTCTTAGTCTCCGTTAACCTGTTAACCGTTTCATAAAACAAAGCAAGGACAGTGACTCTAGGCCACGTCGTAGCACAAATCGCTTTTGCTTCACAACTTCACAAAGTGCAGAATCGCTATTAGACAAGGAGTATTGCCTCTTTCGGTTAGTCCGTTGATCGTGACCGTAACTGCTCGCGTGAGATCTTCCTTACCCGTCACGCACGACACTCTATAAAGCGACTACGACGTGCCAAGTGAAAGATGGACTACTTGTAGTCTAAATCGCCACAAAAACACAACTGCCATATAAAGGCCATAGAAATGAACCATCGTATCAACTCGTTACGATAACCGTAGTGCGCTGAGAATTTCAAATGCTATTTGGTTTTCTGTCAGCTCGGCTTTTTTGACGTTATCAGACGGTCACGCTCTAACAGCAATTTGGATATTACATTTTGTACACCTGAGTAGAAACTGTACATGTTGCTTGTGACATTACATTACGAGGAAGGCTTTTTGTACATTTTAAAATAGCGTTACTTAAGAATATTTTGGACTAATTGGATTGCGGAGCCTATAACACATCAACAGTCACTTTCCGAGCTGGCGCGCCCGTGCATAACAAATACTCCGAGATATAAATGAACACTAACTAATGTGACCAGAACCAAACCAAAAGCAAATGCAAAAACAAGTAAAAAATTGACGCAATTTGCACCCAGGATATGCGGAAGTTTAATTTTATGCTTGATTTTAGTATATTTAGGATCGGTAAAGGGAATTTCCCATACAAAGTGTTTTGAACGCGTTTGTCTATTGAATCAACAGTTAGATGTCGAAAGGATAAATAACAAACATCGCGACACTATTTTGTAACTGTAGAACCGAAAAAAGTGAGAGAGTCAGTCAAGTGTTAGAAAAAAAAAGTACTCAGTCTGCACGGTCTGCACAGTCTGCATGGTCTGCACGGTCTGCAGTCTGCAGTCTGCAGTCTGCATGGTCTGCGTTTTGGGGTGACCCCTCAACCGATGAATCCGAGAAATCCAGCACCTTCTGTCCTTGTTCTAAACAGCAATCCATAAAGTATGAAGCCTTCTAGCGTCAGTCTCTTGCTTGCGTCTGAGTTAACATATTTTTTGGAAATTGTGTCAAGCAAGACGGCAACAATTCACATTTTTCAATCAGGCGTGAGAAATTGGCCCGTAGGCGTGAGATTCGTGAGTTTTCAACCCGCAGGCGTGAGAGTTGTGCTGGTATACATTTTTCAGAATTTCTCTTTCGATGGATAAAGATTAGTTTCTAGTTGTAAAGTAGAGTTCACTCTAAATACGAGCCTAGTGGCTCATCAGGCCGGAGTTTTATCCCGGTTTCTACAGCATGAAGCGACTGGAGGTATTTCTACTCCCCTCTGGATTGGATGCCAGGCTATCGCGGGTTATCCCAGCATTAAGTTTGCCGGTACCATTTATACACCTGGGTGGAGAGAGGCACTGTGAGAGTAAAATGACCTGCCCAAGAACACAACGCAAGGCGGCCCCAGGCCAGAGCTCAACCCGGACCGCTCGATCCGGCATGTGGCCACCCCCCTCCCAAGCAAGTTTTGTGACGTTAACGATTACTATTACAAAAGAATAACCCATTTCAAACACCCTTTATTTCAGATTTATGGGTTTGTATCTCAAGAATGGCTCCTGTAACCTTTTTTGTCGAATTCTAATTAGCACGTCCAGTTTTACATTTTTGGCAACGTCGTGAACATTTTAAAGTAGGATTAGTACTTCTGAGAGGTCACGTGACATACCACGTGACGTTAAGCGCAAAAAAGCCATTATTTGAGAAATTGGTGGAGGTTTTTAGTAATATCATCCTGCAATAACGCGGTTTAGACGCAGGTCAATTACTTTCATCCTCTCACCTTTGGAATGAACGTCCCTCTTCTCACAGAAAAAATTAGAAATAGGGTAAAAGGTCGTCTTTTTTAATTAAAATCGACTTTTGATCATTTATATCTTCTAAAATCGAAATCAAGGAAGATCATTCAGACGTAGCAAGGTAGATAATTTCAATTTGCAGCGAAAACGCTCATTTATTGATCAATAGACTTAAAATTCGCAGCCAATTCGCCGATTTACCAAATTTTAACAAAATAATCACGTGACATGTTACGTGGTCAAAGTAGTATGTTACGGCAAGGCAGGACGCCGAGATTTATAATCAGGGAAAAGTTCAGCTTGGTAAAACAAAATATACCTGTCCAACCATATTTCTACTTTAAATTCCTGACCCAGACCTTAAACTGATTGAGTCAGGATTGTAAACAAAATGCCTAGTGCCAAGCCAGGGTGAAAAACACACCCTATTTCAGTCCAATGTGTATAAAATTTACACCTTTTGTAGACATAAACAGCCCAAAAGCCATACCCTTTGCGACCACCCATACCTCTGATAGCCCATATAGCGGAGTAATCCCAATCCCCTTCCGAGCCCAGAACACATAAATGCACAGTTTCTCTGCCGGGAAATTTCCGCGCCATATTTTACGGGTCACGTTTGGATCCTTTTGGCTTTAAAATATTTTTTTTTTTGCTTTGAACATCTCATTGAATCTTTCTATTTATTATTCTTTTTAACCATTTTTGGCAATGCCAATGCGTAACAAAAATCCTTTCAAGTGACTATTGCGTGACAGACAAATTAGATCCACTTCGGACGCTAAAATTACCATTTCAGCATGCAACATGCGCAAGGATTGGAACAGCACGTGAGTATTTCGTTTTAACAATCAGGGGACTGACGCTGGAGGGCTTCACTACTTTTATGGATTGTTGTTTAAGAACAAGGGCTAACAATGAGGTTAAGAATGAGGTGGATTATCTTGGAGGCATTGATTGAATGTCAGTAAGGAGGATGAACTTTGTCGAACTCGCAATGGTTATCGTGTAGGATTCTGAATACGCCAGCACTAATACTTGAATGTAATTACAGAAGGTGAGCTAAACATGACTTTTCTACCATAGTTAAGTCCAAATACCAAGGAAATCAAATTCAAGAAGACATTTTCAGGTTCCTTTTTATTATCTGGTCACACTGGCACTTGCCTATTGTTTTCGTTTTCTGGCAGGTTAGTGTTGTGATTATCACGATTTTGACAGCGTTAGTACTCAGCGCTGATGTAAAGCCCGAAAATAATTTTTATACCAGCTTTTACACTGACATTTTGTCTTTCGAAACGTCACAATCTTAGGTGTTTTGGCGTTTTACCGGGTAGCGAATTTGCCGATTGAAAAAGTGTGCATAATTAAGAATTTTTAGGATGTGAATTTTGGTGATTTTAAGCGGCTCGTCGTCGCCTTGAAAATTAACCCACAGAGGTATAATTGGCCTCAAAAGACTTGTAAACTCCTCAAAAATAAATTTCCAGGCTCAAACTGGAGTATTATTTTGATGGCGATTAACCAGAGCGAAGTTTATGATAAGGTATTAGTCACTGAATTTTGCGTGTTTTTGACCAGATGTGAGACCACAACGGATTTTTGATTTTTTAGCGGGTTTAAAAAAATATTTCAAGAAAAAAATCACACCACGTTTCTAGGCTTACCATAGGCTATCTCTGGGAAGAATATGAAAAATTTTGATTTTTCATCATGTGCCACGACTGGCTCGGTCCTAGTGGACATTCCCTCTTAATTCCTAAGAAAGACACGAAAAATTAGCCATTGCAGCTCGCGTTTTCCAAAATACGTAGAGCTAAGTTGTTTCACGTTGTTGTTTCACAGAGGACGGCAAAGAAATGTAGCAAGATTCAAAACGCACGTGCATAGCCATTGTTTTGCTCATAAAACCTTTCGTTGGTGATGCTCTCGTCGGTCGCCATCATTGTCGTGGTCTGCTAATTATTTGATACCGTTGACGAACAGTTGACCCTTGATCTAAACTTACCCTAAATGACGTCAACGCTCGTCGAGTCTACCATTAAATTAGAGCAAGCAAGGTATAAATTCTCAGTTTTAAACTCAGTTTTTGGACGACCCATGTGTCTGTCCTGTTATTGATCCTCAAATTGATCATGATATTGTCAAAGACGCGTGGTGTGATACGTGGCGAGGGTGCTTGAAGTTAACGTACTTTGCCACGCAGCTATACTTGACTTGACGAGCATGCGGTTACGAGAAACTACGTAGCTACGCGGTTTCGTCATCAAGCCGATAGCTCGACACAATCCAAAGACATTTAGTGCCTTATTATCATGCAAGGAATACTGCCTTAGTCAAAACTAGCCAAATGGTAAACTCGGTTGTGTTTCACAGCCAAGAAAAGCTCAGTGATCACTCCCCTTATTTTCCTAGACGTGCTAGCTACACGATTAAATTAAGCTCCTAAAATAACTCTTACACTTCTGTTGTACCATGTAAGTGACAAAACGTACCTATCTTTCTATGAAAACAGAAATGAAAGAGCAGTCTCTCCTTCTCCACTTCAGGTGCCTCACATTACAGTTAGCGTAACATACATCCAAGTTGACAAACAATATATTTGATATTCTAATTCTGTGACATTAGGAAAGCAAAATGAGCTTACCCAAGTATCGTCATAAGAAATCAGTACTCAATAACTCAGTCAATAAGAATAGGCCTGATAAACGTGGCCTTTGAAACCAAATTGAAAACAAAGTTGTCTTGAATTCAAGTTCAGAAATCGTGTATTATTATTATTATCATCGTATAGTATGCGTTGCAGATTCTTCCCATTGCTCCTTAATTTATAAATTACAACAATTACCTTAAGGTCATTCCTCACAATTGCACTGCGCATCCTTTCTGCGCATAATTTATGGCGTCATTTAGCGCGCCCGCGTGCACGCGCATATTGAAAACATGGCGGATTTGCCTTGATATTGAGTGCTGTCAGTTGGAAAATGGCTATAGCTCACCAAAGAGCACGGGCACCCACACTTTTTTTCAGTCATTGTAATCAACTTATCATAAACTTTTCTTGAGGAAAGACTGATCTGATTCCTATTGCTGAAAATTGAATAAATAACGAAAATAGCAAGTAAACTGTGGTCTTTCCTATTTTGCCCTATGGTAACCATGTCAAGAAATTTGGTTGAAATTTTAATCAAGAATTCAGCTTTCTGTCTAAATCAACTTAAAAAGTTTATTTGTGTCCGATACAATGCATTGACTCCAGTTTAATGCCTGTTCTCATGAGTCTCGGTCACAAAAATTTACAATTATTACTGGGAATGCGTTCTTGTAATAAGCATTAAATAATGCCAAAATGAGTCATTTTCAATGCCCCAGTGCTCCTTAATGAGTATGGGCACCCCCCTTTTTTATTTCAAAATTGAAGTTCTCATATGATAAATATTCTGTGGGCAAAGTTTGAACGAAAATCTATTGTCAGTTTTTTTTCAGGGGAATTACCTTAAGGTGATTCCTCAGTATCACATAGCCAGAAATTAAGAACCGTTACCCCCTGCGAAGCGTGACGAAACACTGCAATGTGTTCTGTTCTTATTTATAGTAAAATGTATGGAAACGATCGTTCAATCGATCGCTGAAGAGATTAAAGTGGTTGAATTTCACAGTCCAATCCAAATTTCTTTCGTTGTGGCAATACCTTTAATTTGGAAGTGCTTTCGTCGCTGAACATGCTATAATTCTTGCGGTTTTTGCTTTTGAACAATCGCACAATAAACTACGAGGATCCGCCATACTAACCTTTTTAATTTCATGTAAACCATTGACTCTTTTTGAAAGCTTCTTCAGCTGCTAACGAATGGAATCATCCATCCCAATGTAGAACTTCAAGACCACATATAGTGCTTTCAATGTCCATAATATTTTGCTCTCTTCGAGTTGGATATCTTGCGGTTTTTCCATTTAAAGATGCTTGAATTTCCCGCAAATTTCTCATCTTTGTCTGCACGGTTTACATAATTGCTCGCACCAAACACTCAATGTACGCGAGCTGTTTTCTCCGCTGCAAGTGTACTTTTCATAACTAAATTTAACCGCCATTTTGAATATGCTTGAAGCTATCCTCCAGGCTTCTTTTAGCAAGGTTTTGAACGAGATAGAGCCTGGGACTTGGACTCCCTTGGCGATTTTCGTACTGCGTGACATATCAGTCACCGATTGAAAATGATTATCGATCGGATTTACGGCTACCCAAAACCGCTTGAAAAGGCTTCTAATTATATGGAATCGAAAGGGAGAAAAGAGAAGAGTGTCGGTACAGTTTTTAAAAAGCTTATTTTAGTGAAATCATTGTAGACACGAAATAATAATTTCGAAATAACCTTTATGTTTTCGGCTCAAAGTTTGCTTGCCGGCAACGGCGCTAGCGTGACTTGTTTAGGAGAAAGCCATAAGCCAATCACAACATTAAATGTAGCGACCTATGTAACGCGCTCGTGGTTCGGAATTTCTGGCTATGATGATTCCATTGCGTATCCCTACTGCTCGTGATTTTCGTGTCATTAGCGCGCGCAAATGTGCGCGCTAAAGTATGAAGCTCGTTTCGAAACCCAGAACAAGCAGATGATATTAAAGAACACTTAACGTTGAGATGAACATCTACCTCATCATCTTTAGTCTACAACTTCAGCAAGACCGCAGCCAGATGATCAGTATGTTAACTGGTTCTGCGAGAAAGTTTAACTTTCAAAATAAAACGTGTAATTTGGCTAGTCTTGTAAAAAATGCGTCTTATGTGTCGCCAACAAGCAACAACACACAACAGTTTAGTCAAATATTATGAACATGTCAAGTTTGTCTAGCGTTTAAGAATCCGACAGAGCAAATTTTAACTTTGTTTCATTACGAACAAATATATACTTTTAATTTGTCTACTCCCACTTTTCTCTGGTAGGAAACATTGAATATAAGTGCATGAAAGAGCTCATTCTTGCTGATTTCAGTACCAAAACTCAGTCAAATCGTTATTTGGTTTGAATGTGGCGAACAAATTAAACAGGACGATTCACTCCAGTGGCTACTTGTTCTTCCCATAATTTATTATCATTCAACTACCACGTTTTTGGGCGGTACCAGACATCGCTCGATTTAATCCAGAGATCATTACGTCTATGGGAGGTCAGATCTAGGTGATAATTAGACATTCTTTGTCAAATGCATCAACGCCATAGCACGCGCGTGCATCAACAATGCTCGTA
>JAHPZR010054368.1:0-21014 GCA_019787425.1 Platygyra sinensis | reverse complement strand
TTGTCCCAATGGATCGCGCCCTTGATTCCGCGTATTCTATGATTCCTGAAACGAAACACGAATAGCCAAAACATAAAAGAACGAGCCAATAGTTTAGAATCTCGCAAAATTACCATGGAATGCGAATCTCGTATTTTCTGAATAAACGGACGGTTCGTGTAAATCGGAAAGTTTGGAAGCGAGCGCGAGTTTTTTCAAGGCTTCTTGAACAAAGAAATCCAGAAACGTTCTCTCCCCATTTTAGCAAAAATACCAGACTCTCAAGATTGAGAGAGCTGTTTATATCTTCTGAAAAAGCAAACGAGATTGTGGTCCCCAGGGATTCACAGAGCATGTGGGCAGGAGGAGATTTTCGCACTCGCTCGTGTGTTTTACCCGCAGCACTATTTGCTACCTCTGAGAGAAATAATTGCTGGCGAGCCCTAGCGAGAGAGCTGTCCATTCTTTACAATAGCGAGAAAAGATTTGTCGGATGTAAGATCGGAGACATGCGCAGTCGATTGTGTTTTTTATATCCGGGCATTCCGCGGTGCTTGTGAATGAATGCAAGAGGAAATATCGATCGATTTCGAGCCCGAATTTCGAGCAATAGTACCGCTCAGCTAGAAATCAAGGACAAGATAAACGAGTTGAAAGATTGTGCCTTTAATTACTTGTGGAAGTATACATCAAGATCATGAATAGTTTAGTGATGACGCTCGAGGAAGAAAAGAGATTTTTTATGTGTTTAGCTGCTCTATTATGTGAACAATTTTACCGATTCGCGAATTGCGAATGGAGATGCCAAGATATCGATCAAATTCTACTTCATGAGATCTTTTTTTTTTTCTCAGTGTATTCAGCAGCAGTGAAGTGTTAGGCAAAAATGCTTCCATTTGGAGTAAATTGCCGACTGCAGCTTGCTGGCCTCGGGAAGAAAAGAGAGGAAGTTGTGAAGCCAACCTGCTTTATGTCGAAACCCCGGGGTCGAAAGCGAATTCAGTACCTGGAGCCAGGGGCCCCCGGGACCTGGCGAGACAATCATTCACAATTCTTCGCCCGTTTAGCCACTATATATGATCGTCGAGTAAAAATCTCTGCCCTTTGAGTTAGATAATTCGATCATTGAGTTGCATGCGCCGTCGAACCGAAAGAAAAGGTTGCAATCATATTGTTCCGAGGATTTTGATTTCCTTGCATGCCTCATATGACCTTTGATGTCACGTTGCGTGACGGCTCAAGTTTCGGACTAACTTACAAAACTCCTGTTATTAACACCTCTCATTTTCACTTTTCCTGGTAACGTTTAAGCATACAGGCTAATTTTTAAAAAGAATACTTGTGGAAATCCATCTACTAAAGGTTTCCTGGGTCTCTTGAACCAAGTTCTAGCATTTTTACTCTGTTTTCTTACTGCGCCTTTCAATAACATGCGGACTCTAACATTCAAAGCTCAACCGACAAATGCGTTTTTCGCTGCCGTCAATCAAATGTTCGGCGACTCCTCCCAGCTTCTGGCTACTGTCGAGCGTGCCGTAATCAAATCGTTTACCACAGTTCAGATAACGAAACAGTGCTCGGCAGTAGCCGGAAGCTAGGAGGAGCCGCCGAACATTGATTGACGGCAGCGAAAAACCCATTTGTCGGTTGAGCTTCAAATTTTAGAGTCCGCGTGTTATTGAAAGGCGCAGTAACTCAAGAAAAATATTTTGGGGCTCTCAGTCTGTTGTTGTTTCACAAAAGCCAAGAGCCGCCGAACATTTGATTGACGGCAGCGAAAAACCCATTTGTCGGTTGAGCTTCAAATTTTAGAGTCCGCTTGTTATTGAAAGGCGCAGTAACTCAAGAAAAATATTTTGGGGCTCTCAGTCTGTTGTTGTTTCACAAAAGCCCTTTAAAACTTAACTAGCTGGAAAAATCTTAATTCTCTTTTAAAAAGCTACACCAACCCCTATTATACAGTTTATTTCAAATCGTATTATCAGTATTTCCTTCAAGCTCAGACGCCAGCACCCACTTTCACATTGAAATTCCTGCGGTTGTGTCTACTAGTACCATGCTTAGTAGGAGAATAGCAGTGTACAGGAAAGGCACATACAATGCAAAACAATACATATTTTGCTGGGTGATGACCTTCAACTGAGGTCTAAAGGTCCTTCTCAGTCACGAGACGACGACAGATGACTGAAATCTCCGGTTAGACCTCAGTTGCTATTCAGTCAAAACTCCAGTAGGCATCAAAATAAATAAGAACGGTATATTGAGGATTTTGTTCCGTTTTCAACCGGAAATGACAGCACTACTTGATGTATTTCCAGGCAAGATTGTAAGGCCCGGTTTAAACGTCGCATTTTACATGCGCCGAATCAAATACTAATTTTAGTCGACTCGAATGACTACGTTCGGCTGATTTGATTTAAACGTCGCATTTTTTTTGCCGAATAAAACTGCTGAGCGCAGGCGGCGTGTTTTAAATTCCCATTCGAGCAAACATAAATCATTTAACATAATTTGAATTCGATTAAGCACATGTAAAATACGGCGTTTAAATCAACTGTCGAACTTCAGTCGTATATTCGACTGGATCAGTCGAATATTCGACTGACTCGCATCGAATTGAAGTATGTCGCATTTAATTGATTTAGACGTCGCATTTTACACGTACTTAATTTGGCAATTCGATTCGGCGCATGTATAATGCGACGTTTAAACCGGGCCTGAGAAAATAAAAAAAAAAAAAAAAGAAGAAATTAAAAAGCTGAGGATGAAGATGAAATCACTTCCGGTCTTGTTCCTGCGTAAAGTATCACACGTGGCTCGCAAATCGAAATTGAAACAAACCAAATGGTGAATCTTGAGAAGTTCTCATTTCTAAAAATAACATATTATGGCCTGGTTGTTCTCGGTTTTCCAGTCTTCGTCTGAAAAGCCAGCTATTAGGATAAGTCCGCAATATCTAGACTCAATTTGGACATAGTACAGTCAGCGGTCAATACAGTCAGTATCCTGGAGCGAGTCTGCAAATCTTCAAATCTTATGCTTATTGCATAAGCTTACACGCTGGAAGATTTTTTGAAATATAGTAAACGGAATACAGTATGACGAACTTGAACAAAGTCAATACTGACACTGCAATTTAAAGAGTCGTTTTGGTGAAATACACTTACTCTCTAATAGCGTTGATAAAGCTTGATTTGCCACTTCCCGAGTCACCAGTGATTGCGATGTTCACTTCCACATCTCGCCATTTCTCCAGTCTCTTCCGAAAGAACTCTTCAATGTTCGACACGCCACTCTCTTCGATTTCTTTTTCAAGCTCTACCATTTCGAGTATTTCCCATTCGCTGAAGTCGCCCATCTTAAAAACGGATCATAAACTGCGTTCAAAACGTTGTGGAGCGGAAGTGCGGCAATTCACGACCTTTCGCCGGTTTACCCCCAGTATTCTTCGCAGCCGTTTTTTTGGGGGGAAAGTCGCGCAACGGACACGTCATTTAAGAGTCTTGTAATGTCTTGAATTGGTAAAGCACAGAAGGAAGTGTGGACCTGCTGCGAGAAGAGCGTGTGAATTACACTGTTTAAAAACGCCTCTTCTTCCGTGGGAGTGCCGACATTCGAACACTTCGGTCGAACTACCGCTATTTTGGTTGTCAAGGGAGGGGGGAGGGGGGGGGGGGGGGCATTTCGCGAAACTCCAAAAAAAAAGAACTATCCACAAATTTCTCTCTACAAAATTAAAGAATAAGGAAGCTATGTAAGTAACCACCCAATACCGTACCCGGAACCTCTCTTTCCTAACGTCCCTCTTATACCACTACATTATCAGATTGATCCGCCCCTAATTTCCGTATATTTAAATTATACTGCTAATAGTTCACACTAAATCTGCCCCCGCTTCTATTTTATCCGTCAAGGGTATAAAATTTTTATTGAAATTCCACTGCGTTAAAGGAAACTATTATTTATTGTATGAACTGAAATTTATATTTTTGCGGGCCCAAGAGAGGCCCGCAACCCTAATCTTGACAGTGACCAGCGGATTCCGTATTACGCGTGCGCGCCACGTTTACAACAGGGACACTGAAACCGGAAGTTGAAATTTTGTTCCACCACTAAGAACGATCAGAATGCGAAAAATGTGTCAATCACAACAGTTTGTCACATTGGATACCGGATGCAGACCTCTGTCACATGTAAGATCAAAGTGCGTTGATCCAAGGTTCCGTTACTCCGGCTCAAACCTTCGCCGGAAAAATATTAAAACCCAGCGCTCGTGAAAAATATGTTTTGTTCACTAGAACTTGAGCTTGAAACATATGTAAATTTTTATTCGTTTGAATCCTCAATGAAATGACCTTTTATAAAATCTCTGATTACGCAGAACGGGCCGAACAAAAAAATCTCTTCACAAACCCTGACTTCGAAGGGATGAACACTTTAGGGTTAATAGCTATCACACATCGGCAAAAGTACTATCTGTTTCTTAACAATCCAGCCATATCATGTTAAGATTTCAGCGAAATGGAAGAAAACCAGAGTGTAATAATTACAATTTTTTTCACCTCGATCGCGTCATTGCTTGACTCAACGAAGTAGCCACGGTCGCCCACAACAACACAAGCCGACGTTTGGGTAAAAAAATCACAGAATTATTGCCTCAGAGCTAAACCTTAAATGAGAACATTAATTCCAAGCTTTCCTTACGTGATTAAGACGAAAAAATGACCTCGGCGGGGTAGAAAAGAGAACGAAAGAAAAAACAGAACAGACAGCACATATTAAAACAACGCGTGAATTATTCGGTGTTCGAAACGGAAGCGAAAATAATGCTTGCTTCTGGATAATTTCACCCTTAAAAGCCAGCAAATGGTCCCAAATTACTCTCTGTATACTTTCAATGTCCTGTCTTGTATCTCTGAAAGATTTTGCCTCAATTTTGATCAAATAAACATTCCTCCGCGACCGGCGCCTTCTTCCTTCCATCGAATATTTAATTAGCATCGAAAGTAACGCCAATTTTCTGTCACGCTTTCAAAACAAGGCACGCATTACCATCTTCTCTATTGCCAACATCTAAACAAAAGCTCTTCAAGTGCATTCAGGCCCGCACTTTCTAACCTGTGGTTACTACTAGTTTGTAAACTATATCACTCACACTGTTCAAGTAACTTGGGCATCTTATCATAAATATGATCAAAAGAATCAACATTCTGTGTGAACTCATTCTATCACATGATACTCTTTAAATAATACTCTCACGAAGTGCATTCCGGAAAAAAATATCAAACCACTCTGTTGTTGTAGTTTGATACTGAAACAAATCATTTGTCTTGATATAAAAGGACCCTACGAGCAAACAGAAGTCGAGATTTATTTTCCGAGATGTAAACAGAAGTATCGCGTTACAGTCGCCTTATATGCAAATTAGAGTCAAGCTTTTTGTCCTCAATAGACCTTCATCACGCAATGCTAAAACAAAAGATTTTGCCCGTCTAACCTCCAGTGCGAGGCTGGAGGGGCAAAAACAAAGCTTTTTGTTCTCCTGGGACTCAAAATGGCCGCTGTGTGATAAAGGTCTATGAAAACGCCGCAAAACGCTTACTTTTACATTTGGATCCCTGCCAGTCACCCAGCCGTCACATGGGCTCTACGCCACGTAAGATTACTCAGTAAAAATAAGCGATCCAAATAAACGTGATCTTTATACTAGGCTTTTGTACATTATGCTAGCATTTTTTCGAGCATTTTAGTGAGGTAAAAGCATTGAGCATTATTCGAGCATTTTAGTGGCATTTTCCCGGAAAGTTAATATTTTTCCACAAAATATAGAAATAAACATTATTTTTTTACGAGGAAATGAAGACTTAACTTAACCTCTTCACCCAAGTGTCACCGGAAGGGGGCAAAGGATTAAAGTGTCCATACTGCCAAAAAGTTATTTTAGGTTTTCAACATCTCCATAACATCTAATAATGTCTTCAAACCCAAAAACGTGAATTACGATGCTTTTTGCCATAAAATCAAGCTTTAAATTTCCCGCCTTGGTCACGCCCAATGAAGATGACCGCGTCATGTTAGATTGGTGACGAATGACGTCACTTCAGGAATATCTCGAAGCTTTATGCTTTTATTTTGCTTGCTTGACGACCGCATTGCTTCGCAAACTTCAATTTGTTTGTTTTTTGGCGGGGAAAACTCCTCACCACTACAAGCATACCTAAACTAGAAGGATCTCGTGATTCCTGACTTGACGTCACGACCCATTCAGAAACCCAGACTCTTTTCTGCACTGACTCACGGTCAACTTCATTGGGCGTAGCTGAAGCGGGAACTTTAAGGCGATATCTTAGGGAGTTAAAATCTCAGAATCCAATTTTTTTTCTTAGAATACCTTTTTACACAGTATAGAGCTACCATAACTATAAAAACCCTGTTGGCGGTATAGACACTCTAACAGAACAGATCACTTAGAAAATTACCTTTTGGTGTATCAAAACTTTTACATATGTTGTTGTTTACTTGTTATACTATAAGTATACGTTTTTGTTCAGTATTCTGAACTGTTATTTGTGTTTAGCCGTTAAATTTATGAAAATTTAAAAACCCCTATATATGAGCATAAACCGAGCATTTTAGTGACACTTTTGGAGGAAACCGAGCATTTTAGTGGAAAAAATGGAGCATTAAGGTGGAGCATTTTAGTGGGGAAATAGAAGCATAATGTACAAAAGCCTACTTTATACGTGTGGTGGTTGGATCGAGTCTGTCGACCCCGTTGCTGATTTGTGTCCGACAGATCAACTTCTGTACCAAACAGTTCAATCTGGTACTGCTGAATAACCTAGCTTGAATTCAAGATATGAAGAAATCACTGTGATGACAGATACCAGCCCTAAAATATATTTTGGCAAGATCCTCTCCTCCTTGTGCAGCAAATAAAATCTCCTCCTCGTGTTCGTAGTTGCAAGCCGGAATTACCCATGCATGTAGCATTGCCTTGCGAGCTGACTGAAAAATTAACCGGGACCACCGTGCGCGCCTAGTTTCGTCAAATCGGGATTGATTCGCATACTACACCAATATTTCACACATTCTTTATACGTATACGCGAGGGAGACTATAATGCCTCCTCGGGGTTTGGCCTCTGGGCCAAAACCCTCGGGGGCAAAAACGTGACTAATGACAGCGTTGCCCCAACCAACAACTTAAGGCTAAAAGGAAGCAAACCATTGTGAATATGAACAATTAAGCACTTCGTGAGTGCCTTTTACTCCGTCAACAAATCATAACCAGTTTCTACCTTGACCAGGCTTAAACTACAGCAGATATAGCATCTTTCATTCTAAAAGGCCGTTGAAAAAATTAGCCACGGCGAGCACAATTGCATGAACGGATGTCAAATTAATGCAAATTAGAGAAGAAAACAAGGAGAGATTTGAAAACGATGAGAAGTCAGAGACTACTGCAAGGCTGACACAGCATGATATATTGAAGACAATAGTTCGGCTGGCTAGGCCAGCCTTCTTCAGGTTTAGATGTTACTAACTTATGAAAATGAAATTACAATATTACATGTATGTAGTGGTGAATGTCGTAGTACATATTTCGAAATCAAAAGGAGTGGCGGAAGTGGCGAACAAAAGAAACAAAATAAAGTAAAGATAAAAAAGGCTTCCTAAAGTTTCAAGTTTTACGATTCATCACGTCTATTCATTCCGTGAGAGATTTGGCCCGTTTCTCGAAGCTCATCGCTGACTGCTCGCAATTGCAAAATCTATTGCGGGTAATAGAAGTCAGGAGAAGAAAACCGAAAACTGATCGCTATCTTGAGTAGATGGGAAGAAGTGACGCAAATTTGACAAACGTTTTTCCTGGTGGTGATAGTAAACTTGATAAATTAAGGTCATCTTTCCTCAGCAAGACCAAGCTGGGCTCTGTAAGAGACGGTTTCTTTCGTTGTAATCCAGATAAGCTGCAGATATCGTGGTGACCATCCGGATGCGCCCTTGGGAAAACTTTGACTTTTCTCTTCAAAACTCGTTAGAACGTTCAGGGACAAGGTTAGACTCTCTGGGTTAAATACCGGTACTGCGTCACGAGAGACCTGGAGTAGCTGAGCGAAATAACAATCGCTTGGTACACTTGGCAAACTCAATCAACCCCGTCCCAGTTCCAAATCCGCGGCTATCTTCGCGGCAGCCTTCTTCAGCACTAACTTTGCTGTTTCTTCAACGTTTGTTAACAATTTAATCAAAGCAAAATACGTAGCACCAAACGACATACCACTGGCTATGACCAAACCAACAACCGGGACATAACGAATGACTTCCTCGACGGCAGCCTCTGCAACATAAAATGCCAGAAGGCCCCTTAGCTGTGCGGCAATCGTACGACCATTCCTGTGAACCTCCTCTTTGGTAGAGAGATGAAGCTTAGCAAATTCAGGGAATCTTGTAACTGGAAGACCAAGCTGGACACTGTAAAAGAATAGTTCATTCAGTACTAGAGCGGTATCAACTACAAACGACAATCCTGGTACCGGAATGGCTGCCGCGGCACCAGATAATGAAGCAACTTTCAATATGCGCCCTCTTAAAACATCGACTTTTCTTTGAAAACCTTCATTACACGACCTTTTTATGACTCCGCCGAGGGATGAAATGATACATTCTCGCTGGTTTCTCGTCAACGCCTCTCGCTGGTATCTCTTCACTGCAACTAGAATGGCCTCGGTTAGTCGAGCAAATTCCCAATTTTCAGGTTCGTGGCTGCTGATCAAGAATATATCTTTCTCGTTGCTTAGCAAGTCACCCAGACGTTCCAAAGAGTCGCGTCGGATTTTCGTTAACATTGTTTCTTCGTCGAATGATCGCTTTCGCCTCTCGGCTCGAACACATTCATCAATTTGCGTGCGGATGAAGAAAAATTTCTTGTCAATCGATCGCACTTTCTTGGCCAGTTCCAAGTCGTGCTTGGTAAATCGGGTGGCTGTGAAGATTAGGTACGTGTGGTACGTCTCCAGCTGAACTTTCTCGCAGTATGTCTCCAGGTCTGGGTAACTTGGAGTCCCTATCCCTGGCAAATCCCAGAACTTTATGTTGGTATTGATCGGGTGATCATACGCAGTCGGTTCTCTAGTGCACTCGATGACATCAACTTCAGCTGCCCCTTCATCTTCATCGTAGAGTCTGGAAAAACAACCATACGCAGACATGCTTCTATTTGAAGTTATCTCAGTAAAGTCTACACCCTTCCGTAACAATCGTACGAGCCTAAGCAAAAAAAAAAATACTTCCCGTGGATACTTAAGACGCGTTTTTTTGAGACCATGAGCTCGAGATTTCTATCGTGCGCAAGCTGATGAGGGCGCAATCCGAATCAGCTATCACGCTTACAAACTCGAGCTCATAATCTAACTGTACTGTTTTAGTAGAAATCTGCTAGTTGTTAAAAACTAAACAAGTAAATTCATGATCTACATCCTCCACGTGGACAGTTTGAAAACGCTATGTAGCGGCCGCCATTTTGTTGGCAACTGCTTCTCACACCGGGATGGAGAGTTGGAAGACTTGGCAGCAGTTTTGCCTTTTAGTGGCTTGTGTCGCTGGACAATGAAGAAACCCAAGCTGCTTGTGTGCTGGTCATAACTCTGCTTACCGGCATTATCAAAAACCGGATTGCAGAGGAGGAGGCTATGGGTTTGTCCGCGTGCAATTTGGCGGGGAAAGCAAAGATCTGTCAGGACATAGAAGAGGACTGAGAGGTATTCTATGATTGCATGAGATTGCTATCAAAACTGAAGAATTTCTTCTAGTCTTGCTAGCTCTTCGTCGTAATTTGACAAAAAAAAATGATTCGAATCGTACTTTGTTCTTTTCCCTTGCCGATTTCGACGGTTTGGTACAATATTTATTTGTATCGTTTTTAGAGAGGTGTTTTGCAGATGTCTCAGATTTACATATTAATTTGAGGTCAGAATGACAAAAAATAGCATTGCTGTAGGTGTTCCCTCTTTCCTTCTTCCCGTTGCGTTGCGCGCTCTCTCCTATCGCTTCGCGCGCGAAACCGATTTCCCTTTCTAGCGCCCATCACAAAGGGTATCTGTATCACCCGCAACGTCTTCGTTTAACCCGAGAACAACCGATCAAGCTACTCAGAATGTTGTGATATCAGTGTTGATAAATCAGAACACCGGATTAAGTCCGTAATTGGCATAATTAATTCTGACTTAAGGTGATCTATACGGCAAAAAATAGGACAAAAAAATTAAATGCAAACAATGGCTGTTGCTCACTGCGTTGTTAACTATCAAAAAAGGAATGCCAGCAGTTAAGAATCAGACTACCTTTGTGAGCTGGTCTAAGATCAAGAGTATTTCATTTGTAGAATGTGTTATTCTAGGAAACCGCCCTTATTCCACATATTCTGTTATTCCTAAACTGGAATGCGAATAAAGCCGAAAGAAATGGGCAGTTGATAAAAAGCAATCTCGCAAATTGGCCATATGAGAATATTCTTTTCTTTTTAAACAAACGCCTAAGGTAAACTCGAAAGTTTGGAAGACAGTGAGCCCGAGGGACATTTAGGCTTGTATAACGGTCAACTGGATGACGAGGTGTAGCTTTGCGTAAAAACACGAGCCTGTGAGACTCTTGAATATCTTGTAAAACACATACAGCAGGGGAAACGCGCGAGCGTGCGTACAGGAGGAGATTTTCGCAATCGCTCCCTATCCCTGAGAGAATAAGCTGAATTTACTGGTAGGTTAAAGGAGAGAACATTAAAATACAAGACCGTACTGACTTGAGTTTTGGGAAATTTGGCTGGGTGGTGTGATTAAAATTTGTTGGAATTTTGCTTTTCGTTCAAAACTCCAGTAAAAAAATAGCTGCTCGGTGAAAACATGAATCTACGGCTGTAGGTAAATACAATAGGAATATCTAGGAACTCTTGTTTGGTCTCCAGATAACAAAAGCTTCTTTGCTGACAAGAAGTTGTTCTTATTAACAACCAATATGAATTACGGCGAACAGTGAAGTCGTGATTTCTGTGCCATCTGAGGTGGCCCAGTGACGTAGCTGGCCTGATTGCACATTCTATTTAACAATTATACAATAACCAAATCAATGCGCGCGCTCTGATTAGTCAATCAGCTATAGTTTATTGTGCCGGTAAACCCACGGAAAAATCGCGCGTCTTCTGAATTATTATATAAAAGCAATAGACCACAAGTTTTCTATGAGTTATAGGCTGATAAACCACTTGGGATGTTGGTAGAACACTCGAAGAATTCGTAAACCACTCGCCTGCGGCTCGTGGTTTACAAATTCTTCTCGTGTTCGACCAACATCCCGCGTGGTTTATCAGCTTATAACCCATAGAAACTTGTGGTCTATTGCTTAATTATCCCATGAGCGCGCGTTGGATATGAGATGATAGATAGCCAACGAGGCGCGAAGCGCCGAGTTGGCTATAATCATCTCATATCCAACAAGCGCGAGTGGAATAATTGTTTTATTAAAAACGCCCCCAAAATATAGAAAACTAGACTACAATATAAACCAAAAGGCCCAAAAAATCACGCATACGCTCGCCATTTTTGTAGATCGTGGTATAATGGCTCATATACCATGATGGCTAAGCCAATGAAAACTCTCGAATTGCATTATCCAATGATCCAGTTTTTAATAATCTACATTATTTAGGAATACTTAAGCAGGGCATGTGGTTACTTGATATAGAATAACCACATTATACTATGGTTCAAAACGGGTTGCGGAGTTTTGGGCTTACTGCGAAATACTGTTTTAAAATTTGAGTGCTTGGCAGTAATGTTCTCTGCATTATTGTAAGCATCATTAAGGAACTTTACATGATGCAAGGGTGGGAAGGCCAAGAAGGTAAGGGCAGTGGACGCCGGAAACCAAAGACCAGACGTCAATAACTCGGGGTCTTAAAATCCTCTAATAAAACCAATGACCTCTCTTAGAGGTAGTGTTGAAATATTACCTGTTAAGCTTAAACGATGGTGAACAGACGACAAGGAACTTACTCTTCCTCATGTATGCAAAGCAAACATTCCTGACAGGTATTTAATACTGAAAGAATCCAGAATTTCCGTATGAAAAATTATGTGAACGATCTTTATATCGATCCGGTTCAGATTGTTCTGTTTTTTCCAGCAGGACGTTTCAGAATCGATCCTGTCTGTAGCTGAGACAAATAATAATATTTATACCAAAACAAACATAACATTGAGTTCCTGGTTATATAAAAACATGAAATAAAAACATCATCGTTTGTAAATGTGCTTTTTATTTGCACGACAGCTGCTTTGAAGACACGTAACAATCTTATTTCCAATTAGAACTTTTCGGAAACCGCTCAAAATCCTGCAAGATCATTCAAGAACTTAATTTTGGCACATTTGGTGATTGCTGTGGCTGGTTACGTGAGGAAGAATATAGAAAACTTTTCGTCCAGGAAAACGAGTCTGCAATGTCCTACGGGACGTCAGCGGTTAGAAATCGTAGTCATTCACATTGTTTCCTAACAGCATGTTTTTGCTAGTAACTACAGCTGGTTCGAGAAAGTTTTCTCACAAAAGCGTAAAAGTGAACGCTACAATGTCCAAAGTTATTATGGGTTACATGTAGATGGTTTTGCACTTGACAGATTGAGGCTCAAGGTATTTCGGCGTTAGAGAAGGAACCAGCACAAAAACGTGTATTCACATTCTCTTTAATTTCCGTCTAGCTGAACACCGTGAACCTCAACCTACACACAGGTTTGGCTGCAGCTCCAAACTATAACTACCCATAATATCAATCGGCATTGTCGCGTGCGCTTTTGTGCTTTTGTGGGACAACCTTTGTCGAAACAACTGTGCCCACTTTTTCCCGCTTTAGCAAGCAATCTAGCCTTCCTGGCTTGTCACGCGTTCCTCCCCAACCGCGTGACACGCCTAAAAACGTACGCGTGGGAGGCTACTCCCTCACGAACATTGGCAGCTTTGAGTATTAACTGAAAGTCAACCGACAAATCAATCGTGACTAACCTTTTTTATTCCTCTCAACATTCGGTCATTTGAGAATTAATCGGAAAGCGATCTTCGCGCATCCGAAGTTTGTTTTGTGCGAATATTCTTTCGTTACGCGTTTTTGGTTCACTGCTACGCTCGATGACTTAGAATCTACGGGCCTCCGGGGAAGATTCAAAAATTCAAAACTGAAAGGAACGAAAGCGAAACATGAGGGTTTCCCTTTCCAGTCATAAATGACAGCACCATTTGATGCATATTTTAGTAAGACTGTCAGATTTGATATGGTTGTCACAGTCTAGAGAATAATAAGCAGCGCTTCCGGTTTTATTTTCGCTCGAAACAGAAACAATCAAGAGCGCGGCCTCAAGCCTGCCGTGTGGAACAAAATGCATAGTCCGCTGCATCGGCTACCGTTACTTTCTAATTAAAATGGTATTCAGTAGAGCAAACTTCTGATCGTCGGCGCGACTGAATTAAATTCGACGTTTGAAACCACTGCTGTTCTTTGTCACGGTCATGTCACTGCTGGGCAAAATTCATTTGTGTTCGGCATGGCAGTAGCTCGACGTTTGGAACAACGAAATCACTGAGACTACAATAATTTGAAGGTTGCTGTTTTTGCGTTTAGACTATATGTAGAATTGGTATCCTTGAGCGCCAGAGTGTGCAAATCGAAACTTCAAACCTTACGCTTATTTTTAAAACATTCACCCTAGTAGAAAACGAACGGAATGATGTATGTAAAATTGAACGGAGCCAATACTGAAATTGTAACTTAACGAGTCGTACTGGTAAAATGCACTTACTCTCTAATAGCGTTGATAAAGCTTGATTTGCCACTTCCCGAGTCACCAGTGATTGCGATGTTCACTTCCACATCTCGCCATTTCTCCAGTCTCTTCCTGAAAAACTCTTCAATATTCGACACGCCACTCTCTTCGATTTCTTTTTTAAGCTCTGCCATTTCGAGTATTTCCCATTCGCTGAAGTCTGCCATGTTGAACAGGGAAAAAAGCAGTAAATAAAGTTCCAAATGTCGTGGAGCGGAAGTCACAGCTGTTTGTTCCGCCGCTTCTGTATGATAATTTTTTGCAACGTGTTACTTCATTTAAGAGTCTTGTAATGTCTTGTAAATTGTGAAAGGAAGTTACCGCCAGCGGATTGAACGGGTATGACGCGAATTAAGTGGGTGTTATGTAGAGCGCAACCAGTCGAGGTTTTTTCCTTGGAACACTTGTGTGAACGGACAGAAAATTAATAAGAATTCGAGAAGAGAGCGAAGAGAGATTGTGCCTTACACGAGGCTCCTCGCGCGTTGCTCCCAAAATCAGTAGCCTCCTGCGCGCGTAGTATAACATATTTATAAGAAAAAATTGCTCACAGTCTAGCTTCTATAGGAAAAGATCAGATGACCGATTCTGTTCTGGTTTCACAAATGATTCAGATTTCACGTTGCATTTATTTTTCCCTTTTATTGTCTTCATTTCTGGCAATTTAGAACCTACGACATTTCATTCGATTCACTGGTGCAGCTTCTCCAGAGAACGAAATGAAACAAACCAAACAAACGTACAAACGTAAGTTTAGCAGAATTTCTATTTGTTGGATTCATCTTTCATGTATTTATTTCATGTGTGCATGATGATCATGTTTTTTTTTTTTACTTGACAAGATTTTACAATATAAATCTGAGAACAGAACCAAGGAACACAAGTATCAAATCACTGTTTTGGTTTCTTCAGTTGTTAGTTGCAGTATCCCTGTCACATGTAAATGAAACAAAATGTTGCAGATATCACATTATAAAATAACTGAGCCAATACGAGCGCACTTGTTGGTCGATAGGTGTGTTTAGATGAGACTATGTAAACGCGGTTGTGACGTTTCAGATTAGCGCGTGTTTTTAAGAATTATTTTATAAAAGCAATAGAGCACTTTTTCCGTGTTTACGTAGCCTCATCTTAACACTCGGAGGGTTAGGAGAATTCTCGAAAGTTATGCAAACCCTCGACTACGTCTCGGATTTGTATAACTGTCTCGAATCCTCCCAACCCTCCTCGTGTTTAGATGAGGCTACGTAAACACGGAAAAAGTGTTCTAAAGACACGCACGTGGCAAATGAACCGGCAAAAAATACCCCTGAACTTTTAAAGGGGATCGGTTTAAATAACTGCGTGATGGTCAAATGTGTGTGACGTAGTATCTAGGTTATTTAGTCGGATAGTTATAAGATCTCCATCAGGCGATCTTGAGACTACAATTTTATACCAGTGCCACCATGGCATTTGCCTTGACAATAAACACTTAATGACTGGCCTCTCTGTAAACAGTGAGTTTTGTTTCCGAGACGCTCAATGTTCTCCGAGTCGAAGGTTAGGGGAATATTGAGGTCGAGGGGAAACAAAACTTACTGTTTCTCGAAGGGCCAGTCGTGAAGTGTTTTGTTATACCTCCCAACTCAAAACTAGAAAAAGAAAACTCCGAAATGTTTTGCTTGACGCCCTTGCATACACTGGTTGCACTCGCAAAATTGAGCGGCTGCCAAAAGAAAGCTGTCCTATCGAAAAATCACAATAACAGTCTTTTTCTTCGCCTGTCGCAGCTAACAAAAAATATAGGCAGTACTTAAGTTGCTTTGGCTTCTTCTAATGCTTAACTCGAGCATTCTGAGTTTGATTTGATCAGAACGGCATATTTTGTTGTAAATTACACAAATACTTTTTTTACCTAGCGACAGCGATCGAAGAGCGAGTTGACGAACGTGGGCAACCCATTTTTGGCGCCAAACCAAAAGCTTGGAGACACAAAAAGTTACTATTTTCCCCTTTGTTAATCTGACATACTTTTTTCATTATAAATCCCTGAATGAATGCCATCTCTAATGAGACACATTGCCCTACTTCAATTATTAATATTAACATCAGGCCGACTGGACACAAATTTCCCGCGGTTTCAAGGTGCACAACCTGATCACATGCGGGTCGAAAGTTTTAGTTGTTGCTTTCTTATTGTGATATAATCCATGTTGAAAGTGTTTCTTTTGTTTATCAGTTTATCAGTGGTGTCATAAATTAACTCTATCTTATTTTGCTGATTACTTCAATCGATTATCCTCTGTTCATCCATGTTATACACGTCAATCAAATAATGATAACCTGTTTGTAAACCAAGTCTAGACAGCACAACCGTGACCGTCTTCGTTCTCTTTGTTTTTCTGGTGTTAAACTTTGGAATTCATTTCCTCTTGATGCAAAACAGCAGGGCCGTACCTAGGATTTTTTGTCTGCGGGGGCAAACTCCACAAACCTTCACAGGGATCTCCAGTATACAGACAGGGTTTCTAGTCGGACGTTTTGTTTTCACCCCTATTAGTTTTCCTGGCGGGGGCAACTGCCCCCCTGCCCCCCCCTCTCCCCCCCCGCCCCTCCCGCTATGTACGGCCCTGAACAGATTACTCCTTTTTCCAGATTCCGTCAAAACTCTATGATTGACAGGTATAACAATGACTGATAATTACTTAACATAACTTTTTCATAATTGTAACCTTGTATCTGTTTGAAAGTGACTGGTTGTTTTTGTAGATTCATATTTTCCCTGATTTGACTCTTGAGTAATTTACGTTTATGTGTTCAACAAGTTTAATGTTAGTAGTTTAAATAGCACAAAAGTAATACTTTTTAACAAAAAATGTTATTTAGCTCTATTTCTTTTGCGCTACTCGATTAGTTTAGGTGCCCAGACTTCTACACCGTAACAACATATTATCAACTTATTTTTCCTTTTTCTTCTATTTTTGTTCAACAATAATGTAAAATCATTTCAAGTTAATGTACATAATATTCTGTGTGCGTTAAATAAAATTGACTTGACTTTTCTCCTTACTGGTCTCAATTTCATTCTTTAGGCGTTGAGTCAAATTATGGTACACGAAGACGGTGTGATAACACTTTTACTACAATTGATGGCGTTAAATCTAAGATCGTTTAACTCTGTTGCATGCCCACAAAGTTTTGGTATGACGGTGTAAGGCAACATTCCCTTGTTTTTTGTTGTTTTTGTTGTTGTTGTTGTTGTTGTTGTTTTCTGTTTTTTTTTATCATAACGTTGCAGCAAGAAACTGTGGTCATCTGGCAACTCCTTTAAACGGCATTATAAACAGCTATGTGTTTAATTACGGGAGTACAGTGGAGTACATATGTGATAAAGGTTATACCTTGGTTGGATCCAAGCAAAGAGTTTGTCAAGCCAACCAAACGTGGAATGGAACATCACCTCATTGTACAAGTAGGTTAAGTTCATTCATTTTAACTAGTTTAGTTACGTCATCATCATCATCATCATCACCGTCATCATCATCATCAACAGCATCAGTCCTTATCCCGTTAAGAGACGCATAAGGCCTTAATTATCAGCCTGCCAGACAACAAAATTCGAATGCGTTCTTCTGATTTCGGTTTGAAAAGGTTACTTTCACTATGTTCATATTGTGAAGAACTGTGTGGATCTTTATCATCGACTGGACTCAAGGACTTATTTTACAGAAAGCGAATAGGATTTTCAGCATGACCATCAAACAGATCTGAGATTGTGGAAGGGCATATGAACAAAACTAAAAAAATTTTTTTTCTTTGATCCCATTAATTAAGCGTTAATGGTTAAATGACGTTTAAGCCCATTCAGGAACAGATGTAACGTGCTATTGATAGTTAGTGCACAGCTGTATGGGGCGCGAAATGTAAAAATACTATTTAGATGTTTTTCGTCAGTTTTTTGTGTTATTTAACAAATCGCACTCTAACTGGTATTGTTATTTGTAAATCACAAATTCGAAGACATTTTTTATTTATATATTGCAAGTAACGTTATAAATGCCAAAGGAAAGTGGTTTTGCTATTTACAAATCGCAAAAGACCATGAATTGCGATTTATAAATCGCAAAAGTAATTTCATGCAATTTACAAATCGCATTCCACCGTCATGGAAATTTATAAATCGCGTTTCGCTTTCTAAGGTCAAATCTGCGATATATAAATCGAAAATTCGCCAAAGTGTGATTTATAAATGGCAAATGTGATATATAAATCGCAAAACTGTGATTTATAAATAGCAAATGTTATATATAAATCACAAAAGTGTGATTTATAAATCGCAAATGTGATATATAAATCGCAAAAGTGTGATTTATAAATCGCAAATGTGATATATAAATCACAAGTGTTATTTATTAATCGCAAATGTTATATATAAATCACAAAAAGTGTTATTTACAAATCGCAAATGTGATATATAAATCGCAAAAATGCAATTTACATAAATCGATATTGTGCGATATATAAATCGCAAAAGTGCGACTTATATATCGCAAATCAGAGAACTTGTTTGCGGGCTCATATCTGCACAGTGGCATTTGAAAACAAAGAATACCTGTACTTTTGGCGGGAATTTCAGGCGACTGCACCGAGGCTAAGCAAGCTAAATGGCGGAGGCAGAACAACTTGCACGACGGCTTTCCGCGGCTGCCTCCTGTGCAATCAGTCAGGCGTTAGCTAACCAGCCTATTTCGGTAAGGATGTGGCAATCTTTTCCATAATTGGTTTTTTTAGTCAAGCATTCTACTTTTTGTCGATTGCGCGCTTCAGTAATAACTAATTGTTTGTTATATTTAGAGTGGTTCTGGTTCCTCCGGTTTTCCTAACGGGTCAGATGCACCACAAAATCAGGTATTTATACCTTTTTCAATGCCATTAACTATGATGTTTATGTCGCGCGACGCGAGAGGGAATCAAAAGAAAAGCAAGGAAAATTCGACCAAATAAACAGCATAGTTAAAATGGCATCGAAAAAGGTATAAATACCGGATTTGGTGGTGTATCTGACCCTTGACGAAAACTGGAGGAACCAGAACCACTCTAAAGATAACAAACAATTAGTCGTTTATACTGAGACGCGCGAGTCATACATACTGCCAATTCATTCAACGCAATCGACAAAATGTAGAAAGCTCCACTAGAAAAACAATCATGGAAAAGATATCTACATTCTTACCGAAATAGTTTGGTTAGCTAAGGCCTCACTGATTGCACGGGAGACAGCCGTGGAAAGCCGTCGTGCAAGTTGTTCTGTCTCCGCCATTTAGCTTGCTTATCCTCGGTGCCGTGGCCTGAAATTCCCGCCAAAAGTACAGGTCTTCTTTGTTTTCAAATGCCACTGTGCAGATATGAGCCCGCAAACAAGTTTTCTGACTTGCGATTTATAAATCGCACTTTTGCGATTTATATATAACATTTGCGATTTATAAATAACATTTGCGATTTATAAATAACACTTGCGATTTATATATCACATTTGCGATTTATAAATAACACTTTTGTGATTTACATATAACATTTGCGATTTATAAATCACTTTTGCGATTTATATATCACATTTGCGATTTATAAATAACACTTGTGATTTATATATAACATTTGCAATTTATAAATCACACTGTTGCGATTTATATATCACATTTGCCATTTATAAATCACACTTTTGTGATTTATATATCACATTTGCGATTTATAAATCACAGTTTTGCGATTTATATATCACATTTGCCATTTATAAATCACACTTTGGCGAATTTTCGATTTATATATCGCAGATTTGACTCGAGAAAGCGAAACGCGATTTATAAATTTCCATGAGGGTGGAATGCGATTTGTAAATTGCATGAAATTACTTTTGCGATTTATAAATCGCAATTCATGGTCTTTTGCGATTTGTAAATAGCAAAACCAATTTCCTTTGGCATTTATAACGTTACTTGCAATTTATAAATAAAAAATGTCTTCGAATTTGTGATTTACAAATAACAATACCAGTTAGAGTGCGATTTGTTAAATAACACAAAAAAACTGACGAAAAACATCTAAATAGTATTTTTACATTTCGCGCCCCATAGTATCTGACCCTTGACGAAAACTGGAGGAACCAGAACCACTCTAAAGATAACAAACAATTAGTCGTTTATACTGAGACGCGCGAGTCATACATACTGCCAATTCATTCAACGCAATCGACAAAATGTAGAAAGCTCCACTAGAAAAACAATCATGGAAAAGATATCTACATTCTTACCGAAATAGTTTGGTTAGCTAAGGCCTCACTGATTGCACGGGAGACAGCCGTGGAAAGCCGTCGTGCAAGTTGTTCTGTCTCCGCCATTTAGCTTGCTTATCCTCGGTGCCGTGGCCTGAAATTCCCGCCAAAAGTACAGGTCTTCTTTGTTTTCAAATGCCACTGTGCAGATATGAGCCCGCAAACAAGTTTTCTGACTTGCGATTTATAAATCGCACTTTTGCGATTTATATATAACATTTGCGATTTATAAATAACACTTGCGATTTATATATCACATTTGCGATTTATAAATAACACTTTTGTGATTTACATATAACATTTGCGATTTATAAATCACACTTTTGCGATTTATATATCACATTTGCGATTTATAAATAACACTTGTGATTTATATATAACATTTGCAATTTATAAATCACACTGTTGCGATTTATATATCACATTTGCCATTTATAAATCACACTTTTGTGATTTATATATAACATTTGCGATTTATAAATCACAGTTTTGCGATTTATATATCACATTTGCCATTTATAAATCACACTTTGGCGAATTTTCGATTTATATATCGCAGATTTGACTCGAGAAAGCGAAACGCGATTTATAAATTTCCATGAGGGTGGAATGCGATTTGTAAATTGCATGAAATTACTTTTGCGATTTATAAATCGCAATTCATGGTCTTTTGCGATTTGTAAATAGCAAAACCAATTTCCTTTGGCATTTATAACGTTACTTGCAATTTATAAATAAAAAATGTCTTCGAATTTGTGATTTACAAATAACAATACCAGTTAGAGTGCGATTTGTTAAATAACACAAAAAACTGACGAAAAACATCTAAATAGTATTTTTACATTTCGCGCCC
>JAHPZR010054367.1:0-15537 GCA_019787425.1 Platygyra sinensis | reverse complement strand
AAATAGCACGCTAAACAATAGCCAGTGTGTCAAATGACACACCGTCTTCCGAGCAGTTTGTTAGAAGGCACGTCTTATTAAAATTTTTCCTTTGTTATTATCGCACGGTAAAAACAAAAGTTGCGTGTCTCATCGAACAATGAAGTGTGCCAAGCTCCATACCGGGTGAAATGGCACGCCGGTGAGTCAAACAGCACGCATTTTTCAACTGTGCAAAATGACACGCTAACCGTGTCGAAGAGCTAAGGTCCAACTCACCGTTGTTTCGTCTCAACAGTCAGTAACAAGTTTGAATTAATTCAGCTTGGCTGGCACCCGAGTTATGTAGCGGTGGCCGTAAAACAAACTTTGGAAACAAACAGACATCTGCTCGCAGATTTTCAGCGATTCCAGTGCTTTCCAATGAGTATTGTACTCAAAAATTAAAGTTGATACAAAATCGTTATTCGTGCATGCGTGATCATGCGTTCTGTGTTTGCGAAATCAACTTTCTCTTTCGGCTCTCGATGTATTGAAGATAAATGTTAGTATTTCAGATGACATGTAAAAAATCAAAATAAACGAGTAAACATGTAGTATTTACTCCATGGAAACTGAAGCAAAATTGTGACCTCTAACGCGAAAGTGTTCCTTTACGGTTAGCCGTTCGTAAGCCGTTCATTTGCCGTTCGAACGGCTTGAGCTATCCGTTCAAAAAAATAAGCATCGATTCAAACGGCTCGAGCTATCCGTTAACAAAAAAATTAGCATCCATTCGAACGGATCGAGCTATCCGTTAAAAAGATCGTCAGCCTTTGGAACGGTTCGAGCAACAAAGTAACTAGTAGTTTCCATTGGAAAGTGAAGAATGACTTGCCTTGAGCTGCTTGCATTTGTAGCATTTTGAAAGCTCATCCGCAGTCACGCTGTCAGTACTCCATGCTGATTGGATGATACTAAAGAATGCATCCAATCAGGGAAGAGCAAACAGCGTGACTCATGCTTCTCAGCACACATGCTAATTCTCTCCTCTGCGGAAGCCTCTTTCGTGCTACCCAAGCCCAAAATTATTAAAAATTCCCCATAGGGAGCCTCCAGGGTGGAGAAGTGTTTCTAAGTTCCAGGAATTGCTTCAAATATTCCGAGAAACAAATCCGCTTTAGTCATGGGAATTTGTACAACCTTCACTTGCCTTCAAACTCTCCCCCCGCGAAAACATTCTACAATCGAAACAAGCTTGAAATCTATTTGAAGCGGAATTCTAGTAATCTCTATGTACAAAACTTGCATGTGGTCGCTACAGGTGAGCTATTACACTCTGTATTTTGTTGTTCAGACTGAGCCCTTTTGGCAAAAATCAATGTAAACATACAGGACGGTAGCAGGGAAACCACAAGTTTCTGCCATATGCGAATGATTTACGCTTTTTACTGCCAGTCCGAAATGCAAAATTTGCCGCCATTTTCTTTAAATATCCATTGATGCCATGATTTTGGATATTGGAATAAACAAGTTTCATTCTGAGTTCAATAAAACGAAGAATATTTCTCAATGCAACCGTGGCTTACCGCGACGATTACGCCACTCAAAAATAATAATTTTGAGATTGCGTTATTTTCATTTCGAACACCAATTCCTTTTCACACTTGGAAAATCTCTTGCTTTGAACATAGTTAGTAAAGGGGAAAAACTTCTAACTGTTAACTATGGTTTGAACGGTTAATACAATTTTTTGCGGCCACACATGGAAAATCGGAGCCGTTTGACTCTGATGAACATTGTCTACCATGTATTTCTCGACTCGCACCAGGAAAATGAGTTTCACTACGTTGAAAGAGGTTGTTTTGGGAAGCGTGTCTTAACGCACGCATATGCTACATCGCACGCGTGTCTTTTCACTCGTGTGTCTTTTGGCACATTAAGCGTGTTAAACAGCTCACTGCTTTGAACAAAAGCTTTAGCGTGCAAAACAATATCTACCGTGACACTCTTTGTTTTGCTTATTACATATGCGCATATCTGAGAGAGAAGTGACATGCTTAGCGTGCTGTGTCATCGCACGCGTGCCCGTGCGTTCACCTTTTTCCCTGTTTTCCCATGGAGAGTCACAAATTATTTGCACATCTTTAATAGGCCATATTCGTATTCTCGGTATTGGACTGGAACTAGCTTGCAATGGAGGCTCATGCGGGGGAATATCATTAACAAGAGTTGAATATAATTTGTATTTGAAAAGTCTCCCCCGCATCAGCCTCACTTGCAAGCTAGTTCCAGTGCGATGCCGGGAATACGAATATGGCCTATTGGGACTAAATTCGCACAATCTAGGGCCCAGTTACAAGTTCAATTTATGATAAAATTATCATTGAGGGGTTGTTGGTATCTACTTAACACCTCCCTTCTTGGTGATATTGTCAGTTTCATTTTTACACAGATGACACCAGTTATACATGTACCTCTCTTTTAATTCCCTAGATGGAGATGATAACAAACTCAATTTAGTAGAGATAAGACTGAACTGCTTGTTAATTGGTTCTAAGCATCAGCCATGCCCACTTCTCAAAATTATCTTGGTTGACGATTGTTGTTTACTACTGAAAAAGGTAGACCGCGAATTCAAAGACAAGCGTGGCGGTTGACTTTGGCGGCAAACGTCTACAATTTTGGTCACGTGGCTTTGTTTGTCAGACGAAAAAGGTGAACCCATGTGGTCACATTCCAGTGCGTAATTTCACAATGGCGTATTCTGTAAACAGCAAAAGGCGAACTCTAATTCGAGACAAATCCCTACATTAATTTTAGAGGAAGCATTTTAGACTCTATCGTTGCGGAATGTAAAGAAAACTTTCAGTTGTATGATTTTGGGCTCCCACAAAATGGTTGAAGTGCGAATAACAGGCTGTACCGGCGAAGTCAGCAAGGAGAAAGGAATGTGACCATGTGCGTTCAGCCTTTTGATTGACAAACAAAGCCACATGACCGAAATTGCTAACGTTTGGTGCCACAATCAACTATCACTCTTGTCTTTGAATTTGCGGTCTACCTGTTTCAGTAATCTGTCCGTCTAATACGGCCAGGAATACAGCATCACCTTTGCCCAAAATTGGCATCATCTGTACTCAAGTTCCATCAGAGAAAAAGAACTTTCCAGTGATACCCCGATCAGAGTGATCGTCCCAATGGAGCCTGAGATATGCACAAAACTTCTCAAAAAATTGAGTGAAAAACTCGGAGCAAAATTTCCTGCCACTACACATGGGCATTCCATGGTACAAATTGCCTGTCTCTATGACCCTTTCTTTAGTTAGAAGTTATTTTAGCTGCAAGCAAGCCAAGTAGAGTGTCAATCACTGCAGCAAAAAGAACAGAAAAGGAAAAAAAAGAAAAGGCTTCAAAATGTCAAAAAAAAATGTGTATATGGCAAAAAGATCCAGGAGGCAATGGGTTATTATTATAATTTATTATTATTATTGTGTGATATCTGATTGTAATGTAATGGTCGCTGACATCTCTCCCCTGGTTTACGCAAAAGGGCTGACTAGATAGTTTTTGCATACAAAGAGAAACTGACCAGGTGCTGACTGGCTCATTGCATAAGATTAAAAGCAGCAGTAACCATGCATTTTTCAAAGGTAAACAAGTTTTCATTATTTTTGCAATTGTGCCTATTACACTTTTTTACTCTCACCATCCCCTTCCCTCATAAGTCAAATATTTGCATCTGTTGTACCTGCTCTGCATGTACTTTGTCATCTGCAGTTACATGTTTACATTTCTCATCATCATCATCATCATCAAAAATCATCATCATCATCAAAAAGCAGCTGATTTTTCAACTAGAATATAGTTAACAGGTATTGGTTAGTAATATGCTTCTATTCTGGTGTTCTTGTTTCTAGAGTAGGTTTATTAAACTTGATTTGGCCGCAGCGGGAAAATTTTGCCTTCATTCTAGTTCTGGACACTCTTGGAAGCATAGTTGATTATGTCAGTTTTAACCTTAAGTTTGCATGTGGGTGGTGTGGCTTTTTTTATCTTTGTTGTTGTTAACTGCTGAAAATGAGCTGTTCACATGTATCTCTGCAACCGTCAGGCATTGTGTTTTGATCTGTAGTGAAAGTCAAATATCCAATCACATAGACAATCACTATCAGGCTCAAAGACTCTTTTTGACCAATCAGAAGTCTAGATATGAGGACTTGATAGGCAGACGACTCTTGAAGAAAATGTATCAGGTGTTCAATGTTTTACCCCTTCCCTTGTTAGCCCCCCCCCCCAAAAAAAAAAAACAAGAAAACCTGCTTGCTGATAGGTAAATTGCTGCTAATTTTCTATATGATCAACACCCATTTCTTTGCCCTGTTTCACTGTTACCAATTCTCACCCCACTGTGACACATTTTGTGCCAATTACAGTTACATTTGCAATGTTGTGCTAAAATAAATTGATGTCATCTCTTCTGCCCAAATGCTGTTTATTTTTCAGGCCACAGCCAATGAAGATTTATTCTAGCAAATGTGTCCCAAAATGACCATTTAATTAACTTTTCTTTTCAGAATATAAACCTCAAGTAATTTCCATTGATGAAGAACCAGTAAAGATTGAAGATGCCGATGGAAATATCATTATTGTTCCTGGTGCAGTCAAGTTTGATTCTGGAAATAATGCAGGGACTGCCATTTCCAAGAAACTGTGCCATACCTTGGGCCTAGAGCCTGACTCTAGAAAAAAAAGTAAAATTGTTGTAACAGGGGGTTGTGCGATTGAGTGCAAAAAGGTCAGCATTAAACTGTTCATTCGGAAACGTCCATTCACAGTTAATGCACTTATTGGCGCTGTTGCTAAGGGAACTGATCTTTTAGTGGGCATGGATATTATTGAACAACTCAATAGTGAAAATTTTACTCTGGGAATATGACCTGAGTTAATACTGACCATAAAATTCTCATACTCATTGATAATTCATCAAATTTAAACAAAGTAAATAATGATCCTGTCAGTGTTTGATCGCAATTAACATAAAATTTTAAGATTTGCTCTGTTTTCTCCTTCATTTTCATTTTGATTGAGAAGGTATATTAAACGCTCAACATAGTGCTTGATCACATTTCCAAACATCTTGAAGTTCGTCAAAAATACTAGTCGTATTTTCAACTCTCTTCTCTATGTTTGGAAATGTGGTCAAACAGGGTCTTATGTGTTGGACACATTATTACATCAGGCTCAGAGTACAGCAAAGGGTGTCAACAAGTTTTTGCTAGTACTGTGGTTTTATTGCTTCCTATTTGAGAGAATTAATTTAAGGGTAAAACTTGTTCATGACTGATGAAAATTAACCAATACTTTGTGCTTGTAAAGGTTCTTCTGTTTTAGCAGAATTTGCTCTACTTCCCAGATTAGGTCATTTTTAATGCATTTGCAGTTTTAAGTGTTACACCAATTTATTATTGGCATTTTGGTAAATTGCAATTCAGAGATATTGCGATTTAAAACAATAGAGTGTTTCTGTCTAGGAACCATTGGCTGATAGTTGCTTAGAGCAGTGAGGTTTCGAGGGCAAAATCTTCATTACATTACATTGAATTTCCAATGGGCAACTATCAGAACGATAGGTTCAAGAACATCAACACTCTGTTGATTATCGTTCAACACTAAATTTTCGTCTGCATGCAAGTTAAAAAGTCATATATAATTATTTTCAACTTTGTAATAGGCCATATTCATATTCTTGGTATTGGACTGGGACTAGCATGCAATCGAGGCTTATGCAGGGGAATATCATTAAGAAGAGTTAAATGTAATGTTAGTATTTGAAGACTCACCTGCATCAGCCTCACTTGCAAGCTAGTTCTAGTCCAATACCAGGAATACGAATATGGCCTATTGAAAGACAGGAATGAAAGTCAAAAGTTAATATAAAAACATTGCAAAACAAAACAGACAGGTTGTTCAAATTTTTTCTTTTAGCCTGTTTGGTCACAGAAACATTTTCATGGATGAGTACTATCCATCCAGGTATTTTCCTCAGATGGACACTGGGCAGATGGTGTCTCTCTGCTGATGAACAATACTGTGTCATGTGATCATGTGATCAACCAATAACAAAGTTTAGAAAAAAACAGCTATAATTTGTTGTAGTATGTAGCCTTGTGAACTCAGTGTAAGTCAAGTATGTGAAGGTAATCATAAATAGTCTATACTACAGCTTTTATCACTGCATAGAACAGATTTTGTGTTAACGAATATTCTGGTGACAGTGATGAAAATTTATGTTGTGTTCTTAAGGAGGTCCCATTTAGGGGTGTCTGAGTATCCCAAAAACCTGGTAAATTTGGCCTAAATATGCTGTATCTCAATGATTCTTGTTTCAAAAATCAATTTCCTTACTCAGTATCCCAGGATATCTGATCTAAATATCTCATATCTCATTAATTTTTCACCAAATATGCTGTTTCCAATTAATGTTTTACCTAAATATCCTTATCCAAAAATCCCCAGTGGGGCCTCTTAAAGGGCAAAGTTCTAAAATGAAAATAAATAAAAATATGATAAAATGGGGAAACTGTGTAATCATTGTTAAACTGCCCCAGTCTAGGTAAAACAAGTGGACTAATTTGGCACTTAGTTTCTTTCTCAGTAATTTTTGTTTTGTTTTGTTTTTGTAACAGCACCAAAAATGCTATTTTCTCGCACAAGATCTTTTAAGTGATTTAGTTTGTACATCCAATAAAAAAGTAAAATATTTTGAATAGAATAATAATGAGAAAACAGAAGCTTGTGGAATGAGTAAGCTATCTACAACATTTTTATGATGGTCTAAGAATGTTTTAGAAAGTAAGTTCTTGTTTTTTTAGTTACTTAGGATGCCTTCAACACATTAACTATTGGTGTTTTCTAAGTTTTAACTACTTTTGGTTTTTAATTTTCAATAGGCCATTTCTGGATTAGCTTAAGCCTCTTCTCAAACCAAGTCTTGTTGCCCATCCTTTCATAAGAAAATGAGATTTCAATCACATGTAATCTATAACATAACTGAAGCAAAGCACGCGCTCAGATTGGTTAATTCAGCGTCTACTATTTGCCCATGGGTATATGCTGCTGACGTATTTAGTAACTTAAGGACGTTCGCGCCCAAAAACTTCCCACGCACAGATTTTTTTTAAACTTTGTATGCAGGTAGAAAATGATAAGTTTAGATTAAAAACGTAAAAAAAATTGGGGGTCACCGAACTCGTTTTGAAGATAAGGCGTATCACGGAGCATAGCATTTCTAGGATTTCCAGTCATTCGAGGCGATTTTGCCCAGATTCATTACTATCGGCATAAAGTTAATTTGAAGAATCATATCTAAGTTATGTGTGTTTAACACAGCATATATAAGCCTATTGGATAGATCTTTGCTACATATGTCATTAAATCAGCTAGAATTAGCCTTAAAAAATACAACTTTTAAGTTACGCACACCTGTATCCACGTACCAATTCGACCCTATTTGATTAGTATATGAGAAATAATTAAAACTTCTCACGTACAGATTTTTTTTGTTTTTAGTATAATGGAAAGAATCAGAAAAGGAAGTGATCTGCCGAAAAAAAATTGGGGGTCAGCGAGCATCCAACAAAAATATTCGCACACAAACTTAACGTAAAGGCCATCAGCTCTATATTTTGTTGAGTTTTCGACTCCGTGCGCGCGCTTGAAAATGACGTGGCACGCTCGTGACCAATGAATAGCGTGCGCACTAGAGATGCGCAGTAGCAATGGGCGCGAACGTCCTTAAGCAAAGTGCATGCTTTGTGATGTAGCTCAATAAAAAGACGTCTTTTGTTCCAATGTCTCTATGTTATGTTATAAAACAAATGGTAAACGCCATAGCGTGCACTATTGAGTTATGGATGCACTTGGGAGGTTTGCTAAGCACTCAAAAAGCTAGAGTCGTCCATAACTCAATAGTTGACCTTATTTTCACAAATGGTGTGCACCAGACCTCACTTTGATAGAAAAGCATAAGGCAACTTGGCAATGGGCCATTGCAGTTAAGGTTTTTAATTGGGTAAGTTTTGTCATTAAAATTATGATCTATTGTTTTATCTGGTGTAACTTGCATTTTACGTGAAAATACATTGTATAGGTTTACAGTAAGGACTTGAACCATGAACGCTTGACATTTTTTTTCCGGCGAAAATTCCCTTACCATTTGCTAAACTTTCCAGTTTCCAGTCTCTCATCAGCCGAAAACAAATGGTAAGCGCCATTTCGTTCGGTTGGTTTGCTGATTTTGGAAAACCCTTACCATTATTCAGCGCTCGTCCCAACCGGTTTATTCTGACAAATGGTAAGCACCCCTAGGGCGCTTACCATTCGACCTAAAATTTCGAGATTTTCGAAACTGGGACAAATGGTACGGAAATTTCCTGGGAAAAGTTCCAGAAAATCCGGAAATTGTTGAATTTCCGAAAAGCGAACCATTCAACCGAAAATTCCGGGATAAAGTCAAATGGAACGAAAATTTCCAGGAAAAAGTTTTCGAAAATTTGGGTATACCTCACGCGGTTGTCCTCTTTTTCGGAATTTATGCAAATTCCCTATTTTCTACTCAGCGCTAGCTAGTTCTTTTGGCCGCGATCACAGCGAGTTGGACATCTCACGCAAGGATGACGGCGACGCGCATTCGATAAAAGAAACACTTAAGAACCTTTCTCTTATATGTCGATAAATACTAGCTACAGCTAAATTAGTGAAGAAAACGTTTTCTAAAAATAATTCCCCTGTGGTGTACTTGTTTGTTTTGCATAGGTTGGCTGGGAAATGTACAAAGATTTATAACGCGTACAGAACCATTGTACGACTCATTAAACCCTTGTTTTGCGACGTTTACGCTGCCGTTGTGGTTTTGAGTAAGGTCCCTGCTGTTGTGGTCTATAAAAAGTCACAATGTCGACTTATCACTGTGTTCTGTTTGCTTCTATATTTGCGATTTAAACCTAGAAGTCATTGAAAAATTCCAAGCGAACAGTTATCGTCTTCAACACTAGCAGGCGTCCGAAGGGAGGAAAGGGGAAATATGAGCCAGTGAAGCGTGAGAAAATCGGTCGCGGGAGGATCCCGCGCTCATTTTAACTTTCCTCTCTCCCTTTCCACGGCCTGCCACACAGGCTACTTCCACACTGGAAAAAGACTGTACCATTTGCCCATGGAAATTTCCGGAAATTCGCCATTTTTGGTCGAATGGTAAGCGCCCTAGTACGAGTCTTCCCCCTTTCGCTTTTGCTTAGTCCGTCGTGCGTAACGGGAGAAAACCGCGGGAAAAATGGCCGCGCGAAATCCTGGGGCGAAAAGCGCGCGTCTTGCTTTCGACTCTCTTGGGAGCGGATCTGATAGTGGTTTAAGGAGCCAACGAACGGCCAGTTGCTTTTGAGTCTATCGGAACATCCTTGTGGCTAGAAAATCAAAACCAACCTTAAAAACTTCAAAGAGAGTTAAGAAGTTGTAGGAGAAAGCTGCAAATTGTGGTTGAAGTTGTTGTTTTTGTTTGTTTGTATTTATAACCTGGAATTGATGATGTTGAAGTCGTAAAAATCAGAAGCCCATCACCTGTAAAAATGATGTTCAAATTGTTTTGCATTTGCTCTCAGGAGCAATTGTCCATAATTTTCTGTTTACTGAATAACATTTTATATTTATTTAGCATCAAAATTTGTGTGTTGCGTGTTACTTGTAAAAACGTTTGTTTTTTTCTGCCGTTCATGTTGCAATTATACTTTCTTCCCCAGGCTAAATTTCCAAAATGGTTTCGCTGTATCTTTAAACAATACTCAGTAAACCTGATTACATGTAAAAATTTCTTAATTCCTCAGCAATAATTCAGCGAAACACTAAAGGGACCTGGGGCCCGTTTCTCGAAAGACCCGGTAACTTAACGGGCCCGAAATCATATTTTGAAATCAAAGTCTCAAGAAAAGTAGGCTGTGTTCTGACCTCTAATGAAGTCCATTTTGTTTCTTTAGCTGATAACGTTACTGTAAAACTTTCAAAGCCTTTGAAGCTTCCGTCTGGAATGGAAAACAAAACAGCTTAATGGGCCCGGTAATTACTGGGTGCTTCGAGAAACGGGCCCCACAGGCTCGTTTTGACAGCAGGGGTGTAATGGAGAGTTAACCGAAAGGAGAAGTGTTCAGGCTTTTCAATACACAGAAAGCATTTTCCATTGGAAAAATGTTTTTTTTGTTTTTCATTGTAAAATGTTAGGCGATTTAATATACCAAAATTACGTGAACTTGTATTTAATAATACAGCGGAAGGTTTTCTCTGTTTCAAAAGGGGCTAACACAAAATTTCGTCTTCACTAAAACTTGCTGCGCAAGGTCACATTAACTACATTTGCTCGCTACAAGTCATTTCAATCGGAATTATCTTCCCGGTATGAAATTTATTTATCGTGTAAAGTGAAAACAAAGTTCGTTCTGAAATAAAAATCGCAAACCGTGTGGTCTGAGGCGGCTGCGCATGCGTATCATTTTGAAGATGGCGAAGAGAGACGGGAGCACATCGATTGCGTCGTATGAATGCAGTACGAACTTCATTCTGGAACGAAACTCATTCCTGAATGAAAGCATTCCAGAATCATGTAAATAGCCCCTAAGGGTCACTAAGTGTTTGACTTGTTCGCCGTCACAGGTTGTCGCGGATGGTCTAGCGCCTACTCCTGCAGAGCATGTGCTCGTGGAAGAATCTTTTTTTAATTGTTTTGTCAGTGGATAAAGAAAATCGCGTTCTCGACACAGGCCAACAGTTCTTTAGAAACAAATACCTTCGTTCTTTCAGAGTTAACACTGCAAATCAACCGGTTGGACGGAAGAGACTTACATACAATAGTTTGGCACATGAAAAAAAAAACAACAACAACAACAACAACCCACGACTACCTACATTGAGTATTTTTACCTCCGGATAGTCTGTTCCAGGCTCTCAGTCTGTGGAGACGATCGAAAAAGCCGACGGGCGACGAGCGGGCCCTGGAGGAGATCCCCATCTCATACCACGCTGCGCAAATTCGCCGCGCATGCGTTTCGCCTGATAGCCAGTTCGCCCTGACTAAAAGTCCCTTCGCCCCCCCCAAAAAAGTTCTAAGAAGTAGATGTTAATTTTCCCATAACCACCGTTTGGCGGTTTTCTCGAAATGTTTGGGTGATTTTTGGACATTTTGGGAAAGAGATATTTTTTCTCAAAGAATAGGTTAAATTGAGGAAAATACGAAATATTGAAGATTTGATGGATTTTGAAAATTGAAATTTGTAGTGAAGAATTATAGTAGACGGATACCAAACAGTCCCCTACCAACCAAGGGCTCTCATTTGGGGTGGTCAACTGTCTGGTAGTGTTTCCAATCCATTTTAATCCTAACAATTCCTTTTTAATACTACTTCAAATTTCACTCCTATTCAGGTTTACCCCCGCCTTAATCTCTTGTCTACAGAGCTAACAGCCCGGGCTAACCGAGCATCCTTCTGGGCGAACTGAATTCGGGCGAAGCGACCGCGTTTACACTTTTGCATATGCAAATCAACTCGACTCATAGAAACAGGTGTTTAAACTGACAACACAACCGAAAGTAAAGAGTGATACGTGACTTCCTGTTAGACTACAAAGTCGCTGCAAAAAGTATGTTTTTTAAAAAATTTGCACTCCTTTCTTTTATACCTGTTACAACATAACTTGACTTCCTCCAATTCTTGACAGTTAATAAAGAAAACTCTTCATAATGCAGTGATATTATGTTCTCCACAAAATGGAATCTATTTGTTAAGAAATCAACATTGATCTACCTAAGATCCATTCACTGTACACCTTGCTAACATTTGGTTGAGAAATAATCGCCCCCAAAACAAAATACGTCACGATTTCCCCTGTCACTCAACACTCTCCGTACATCACATGCACCAATCACATAGGCGAATCACGAAAGCTGATGGCAGTTGATAGGTTTTTTGTGCTGAAGAACAAAAATGTTTTGAGACAGTTGTTTATGCCGACAAACGTTTGAAGTGTGCCACCGACGACTGGAAACCGGCAAGAGAAGTCAAAACTAGCTCTGATTCCATTCGCTTTGGTCATGGTCAGATAAGCCACAAGCTGTCATGCCGTAAAAAGGTTATGGAGTTTATCCTCGCCTTTTCACTCGGATTAGTCAAAGAAATTTATTTGTCGATAAGCAGTGGTAAGTTAAACCTCGACGTTATTTATATTATTCTTTTTGCTTTCTGGTTAAAATTATGATGTACCCCCATTTACATTTAAATGATACACCGCTTAGATGGTTCGAAATGAGAGAAAATTCACAACGAAGGGCGTTTCCAACTTAAGCTTGGCAGGTTAGTTAGCGAAGGGTCGATTCCAAAAACACGTTTCCTTGTAGTTTTGAATATTTTACCTCCCAGATAACTAGAGCGCTGCAAATGGCACTCAAGTATTGATATGAAATAACACTTAATTTTCCCTGATGAAAATTAATGATCAAATTAAGGTCGATCTTTAAGTCAGCAGTACAGTACATGTTTTTAACTTGCGACACTATAAGCTTACACGAAGTTTTTCTTTCAACTTACCTCATTAGCGATCAAAGTGAGAAAACATGCGAAACAAATTAATGTGTAAAATTCATTTTAACGTGCTGCCATTTTTTTTTGAGACACATAACATGGGTTTAGAGCAGTGAAAAGCCGATTAACAGTAGCAACAAGGAAAAATTTTGAAATATTCTAGAATATGAATCCAGGACACGAACTCGATTCAAAGATCACTTGTTCTTACAGTACGTGAGTGAGTGACAAACTTCATTCTTATGTTATCTCTAAGCCCTAGCAAGTATACAATGTACATTCGTAGAATTTTTCTTAGTTGAATGTTCCAGTTTATCTCGCAAGAGCGGCTTCGACTTATCTTTCGAAAATGATATATTCCAATCGTCCTCTGGCGAAAAATAATATTTACTTGCGGTTTTGACATAAAATACGACAGGTAATCGAATTTATTGTAAACATGAAATAAAATAAATGTTCTTTTCTCATCTTATCTCGATCAAAGACTCTGCTGTTGATAACGGTCTCGTAAATTTTCAACCGGAAAAGAAAATTGCGCTAGATTGAAATGTCTTTTTGAAATTCACAAGTTTTGTTTCAGCATGTTAAATGCTAAAACAAGTTTACGTTATACCCAGAAGGCTTTTATTAGCGCCCGACGCGATAAAGCGGCGAAATCGTGCATATTCAAAAAGCTTTCTTGAACCCTCAGGCAAACAAATGAAAAAATGAGCAGAAAATCACTCCGTTGCTTCAGGTATTATAATTTAATTCTTGACTACGCCTAACTTTAAAATACAAAAAGTTCCGACGGAAGTATCTTCCGTGTACGAGGGATGTTGGGCATCACGCTAGCCCGTGAAAACACGCGATATCACGCGATCACGCGAGCGAACCTTGGCGAATGGAAAAGGTCACGCATCTTGTCAACATTCATACTTTTCTGGAAAAATAAAGAAAATAGGAAAATTTAGATGTATGATATTCTGAATTTTTGGCAAATTTAATTTGGGGTTTTATTTACCTTGCATAGAATGCGTCTTAAAATACACTCTTTTCCATAAGGAGTTTTCCGTCTATTAGAAGCCATGCCTTGAAGCTCTGATTTCAACACAAGATTTAAAACGACGAAGGTCAAGGTAAATTTTAGGAAATTTACAAAATATAGCTAGTCCTAAAAAAGACCTATCCAGTGCCTATGAATGAAGTCTAAAATAGTAGCAGAAATAATAAAATGATGTAAATGATCTAACTCCCACGAGATCTGTTGTGTAGGTGCTAGAAAATCTGATCAGTGTGCACAATTGAAAGGTTATTTCAGCTGACGCCAGGTTAGCCTGAATTTCAGCCGTCTCCTCCTCTCGCTAAGTCTCGAGGAGACGGCTGAAATTCAGGCTAACGCCAGGTGGGAAAATGGAAAAATTTCCTTGTGTCATTAAAATTCTTTATCCATAATCTCGCGCGAAACACAAAACTTAATTGTCGGGAACTGACAGAGCAATCATTGACCACCACCACCACCCCACCCCTCCAAAAAAAAATTGAAATCGTATTTTATGACTTAAAAAAATATAGTTGTACTGGGCAGTAAAGGTGCTTTCAAGTGGTATTGCTTTTGTGCTGGATGAAACCCAATTGTGTGACCAATAAAATGAAAGCTATTGAGTAGTACTTTTATGTGGTGCTCAACGGTTTAGTATGTTGTACAAAGTGGCCTCTAATTTGTAACTCTGTAGACCAAACCCCAGTGTGTTACCATTCAACTGAGCCGTTGGAGCAGCGCTGTTGGCCGCACTGTTTAGCATGCTGTACAAGGTGGCTTATGGCCACAGTCTGCCGATAAAACCCTAGTGCATAGTGTGCGACACTTAAAATGAAAGCAGTATTTAGCGATACTGTTATGTGGTGCAGCTCAGTCTGTATGTAGAAGCCATTTCGAATAAAATCTTTTACAAAGTAAGTAGTAATAATGGCAGTGATGTTTCGAGTGGAAGACACATAACACTCATGAGGGACCAAAGATCAATCCATGAATTACTTCTTGTAAGTGTCACTAAATTGAGAAATAAATGATCGGTGAATTAAAAATTGCTTATCTTTTTCCATAGACTGTATCCGCTATCACAATTTTCTTTCCACTGTCTGTATCCTGTGTACAGCCACCGTACACAGGCTACATTGTCTGTTGATTTCTAAAGAAAATATTTCATGGCCTGGTGTCTGCCGCTCTAGATGGACGTCATGTAATCGCAAGATTATATCCCCTAAACTTCTGCATTGCATTCACGTTCCACGTCAAGAATCAGTGGACACAATTCATTCAGTAGTAGTTATATGACAGTTGCTTCAACGATTCATGAACGTCCCACCTTATTATGTTTATTTTATAGTGACACGGAAAAAATTCGTTTTGTCATCTTTGAAACATTACTTAAATGTTTGAATAAAGTTCTACGAGTGCGTTTAACTGATTTGTTTTGTTGACAGAAATTCGGGCTTATATCTTCATAGAACATTTTTCACATTTTTTTTTAAAATAGAACTCTACTAGCTTTTTTCCCTGAATTCCCAGGTTGTTAAGTTTCTCTGCCAGTCAAAATTTCTACGACATAAAAGTATGTTCCTTGACATTTTAAAGTGTTTCAACAATAGAACTTCTAACATCACCGGGGTAACCAAACTCGAGAGAAAACCTTTTATGTGGTTTTGAATAATATTCGCCATTTACTTTATGACAGCAATATTTACTGGTGATTCGCGATCATTCGTCAACGTTTTTCCAATGGAGTTTTGAGGCAATCCATGGTAAAGCAGGGTGAATGTGTTGTGGTTTTTGCTATTTTACAAAAACCTCACATGGAATTTTCCAAACCGAAGTTCAGTTTAACAGTATATTGCCATCACAGCAGCGACAATATTGGATGTGTTTTCTTGAAATACTTTTGCTCCGGCGAATTTTAAGAGGTAAGTTTAAGATGAC
>JAHPZR010054365.1:5000-18681 GCA_019787425.1 Platygyra sinensis | reverse complement strand
CATTTACACAGGTGATTTTTGTCACAGCAACTTGCAATTTTTGTCGCAACAAAAGTGCATCAAGTTTCAAACATGTTCGAAACCCCCGCGATATCGCAGCAACAAATCACACTGAAAATCACACCTTGTTTACACATGTGATTTTGAAGTTGCAGCTTTAGCGCAACAAAAATTGCATTGAGTTGCCACAACAAAAATCACCTGGGTAAACAGGCCTTTAAGCATAATACCTTGTACTTTACCAGTTCCTCGTCAATGTTTGTACTGAGACCTGGATACCTGTGTAAATTGAAATTTATAAAATAATCCACCATGTACTTCACTGATAGTTCCTTCTGACTCCTATCTCACCTCTCTTGTCTTGTATTTATTACACAGCTCTTACTCAAACAGTGAAACATCAACAAAGAATGCATAAGTGTTTTAAATGGTGAATAATTCTTCTTCTCAAATCTGGTTTAAGAAACTTATGTACACATGTACAGCTCAAGCAAATATTTATTGTATTATTTTCTGGATAAAAATCTTAACAACACCCAGCTGCTACTAAGAAAGTTGCCCTTCCTTACCATTTTAGTAACTCAGCTCTATTTAAAAATTATAAGAATTTATCCTTATTACCTACAGTACTTACAGTCTCTGAAAGTGTGAAACCAGTCCTCGGAATCTGCAAGAAGGAGTAGCATTAAAAAATTACTTTTTAGTTGTAAGTGGTTCTAAAAAGCCTCACTGTTGCATCGTAACATCAAGTTGTCTCCAATATTTTTACTAACCTTTTCTCAAACACTTCAAAGTCACCAACCAAGTCACATATTCTGAGACCTATCCTTTGTGCCTGTAAGACAAACAACAAAATTGACTCTCAAAAAACTAAAAGCGTACAAAGAATGTTGTGTCCAATAGCCCAGGGGCAAGAAGAATTAACAGACAGATGATTCCATCCTTTTACATTTAAATCAAATCATTAAAGGTAAAGACTGCAGACGAGCCAAGTGGCCCATCAGATCGGAGCTTATCCTAGTTTCAGTACCATGAAGCCAGTAGTATTTCTACTTCCTCTAGATGGGATGCTAGTCCATCACAAGGTTACCCCACAGCATTAAATTTGTTGGTACCCATTTGTACACCTGGGTGGGGAGAGGGAACCGTGAGAGTAAATCTTGCCCAAGAACGCAACACAGTGTCCCCATCCAGGGCTCGAACCTGGACTGCTCGCTCAAGAGTCAGGTGCACTAATCATGAGACCACCACACCTCCCACAAAATTGAATTATTTATCATGCTACTGGGGGAGAGGAGGGGGAGGGGGGTGGTGAGAAATGGTGAGTGGTACATCCCTGTTAAAGCTTGCTCAAGGGGCAAGCTTGAAGATAATATTTAAACCCTACTCAATAGTTTTTAATATCAGTACAGTATATAATGAATAAAAGGGTTAGAAATAAGCAATTAAAATTAAACAGAAACTTTCCCAGAATAAATAAACTATACTTAGTCTAACAATACCTTGGAAGCATAGGTAGGACCAATCCCCTTTTTAGTGGTTCCCAACCTTAAAAAAAACATGCAAATAAAAAATATTTAATAAAACTCTTGTTTTACTGACTGTCTGACTAACTGTATTACTGACTGACTGACTGGCTGACTGACTGACTGACTGACAGACTGACTGATTGACAGACTGACTGACTGACACACTGACTGACTGATAGACTGACTGACTGTCTGTCTAACTGACTGACTGTCTGACTGACTGACCAACTATCTGATTGTCTGCCTGTCTGTCAGACTGACTATCTAACTGACTCTGATTGACTGTCTGACTCTGACTCTGACTGACTGTCTATCTGTCTGATTGTCCGACCAACTACATGTTCTGACTGACTATCTGACTCTGACTGACCAATTGTCTGTCTGTCTGTCCTAGTGACTATCTGTGTCACGTATGCTATATAATCTGTCACAAATAGTACCCGACTTAGATCGCTAAGAGATAAGTCTTTGCCAGTTTTGTTTTAAGCCACCGCAGCACGCTCTTAATAGACAACTTTCGATATATTAAAATTCAGCATGGCAGCGAGGCTTAGAGGACACAAACAAAGGAAATTAAATGACCATGTTTATTCATTTCTTTTGTTTGTGTCTTCTAAGCCTCGCTATCAAGCTGAATTTTAATATATCGAAAGTCGCCTATTATCGTAGTTTCCTTTCTATTATCAACCAATTTTCCTTCGTTTTGGATTGTACACCAGTTAGCCATATGTTTCCTGTTTGGCGACGTTCCACTATTGAGCGTCCCCTTTTTGCTATATCATAAGGAATGCTATCTTCCATTTAAGTCAGTTGGAGTTACGCTATCACGGGAGAAAGAAGTCTTTCGGAGTTTACTAACTATCGGAGTATCATTGGAGTACTGGAGTTACTTTAGACTTTAAGGCAGTACCAGGCGTAAGTTATGTCCGTTTATATTACTTTATCGTTTTTCCTTTTAACACATCTTTGTAAATCTTGTAAATTCTAGCTCTCTTTTAATAATTATGCATAATTATTACGCACTGAAATCTACTCTTTAGTTTTCACCGCACGTGTACGATATTTGGGCAAGTTAACCTTAATAAAAGCTGATCAAGTGAAGCCTGCCTAATTGTTCTGACACCGTGTGGTTGACGCTCGACGATCTCAATGTGCACCACGTGCTAGCCACTTGGGTTCGTTACAATCTGGCCAACTAAATCTAAGTCTAAATATTATTTTGTAAGCAACACCCAGAGGACATCACTCCAACTCTGAAACATTAATTTTAAAAATGATAAACCTGCCTTTTTCTACACCGAATGAAGCCATTCCCACCTAGCAATGTTTGTATATTACCTTGCTGACCTTGCAATTTTGAATTCACCAATCAATTGCTACAACAAATTAGACCACTGAACACCCAACTTAAGGACTTACACTGTAAAAAAATACAGTACAGGGCTGACATGCATTAAGTTTTCAGTCACTTGTCACCTTCTTCTCCACACCCGTAGCGAGCTTGTTACTTAGTGGGCGAATTCTGACTATAATTTAACAACAGGCAATTTCAGGCATCAAGGGTAACTGAAGTATACTCAGATGTAATAGGTGTAACAGATGACAGCCATTAATAACAGCCCTGCAGTATTACCATGCGCGCACTCACCCTCCTTTTCCACCTTCTCGTAATTTGTCAGATTCTTGATGTAAATCAAATACTGAAAGGGTAGAATTCATGAACCACATTAGTAAGAGAGACCCACTGTAAGTCAAAATGTTTTAACTTCATAAAAATCAATGTCTCACCTATGTGAGCTCTGTCAGAGACTAGAAGTCTTTCCTGCCAATCTGTAACCCCTGCAAACAACCACATTTATTATATTACTTTCCAGCTTTTAAAATATACCATCCAGGTACATTTACCATTGATAATTATTATTTAACGTCACTCAGGGCTCGACATTGCAACTCACTGGTCCCCAATGCAACCAAAAATTTAGCACTGACGACTAAATATTCAGAACTGGTCGCCAGCTGGCGACTCTTGTTTTGTCTGATAACTAAAGAAAACCACGACACAACTTTTGTGTTTAAATCTTTTTATTAGGAAATGAATCGAATATGGTAGCTGGTATACATGTACAACTCACCTTTACTGATCCCAGTAAGAAAATATCTGAATATAACAAGAGAAGACTTTGAAAAAATTAAATGTATTTCGACACAGCGATACTACGTTTACAGCACGCCATATTGTTTCAGCGCCTTCTTCTCCCGGTCAGAGACTGGTACGAGCAAGGTGGTTGTGTAGGGGCCTGGGCCAAGCATGGTTTTTGTAGCGAAAGGCGTTGAGAAAAGTAAAGTCGAAAATAAAGAACAGCAGTTCGAAGAATTGAAGTAGCAAGGGAAAATATTCAAGGACCCATGTTTGTCTCACAATGAAAACTACAGACTTTAAACGTTTCATTCTTTGCTTCATTTAAAATGACTATAGAGATAACCATCAGCTTGGGACCAAAGACATGTCACCTGAGATCAATGGTACCTTTATAACTAGGTGTTTATACTTCAATTGTTTCTAATTGTTTTCACAGAAAAATTGTGGTCTCCAGTTCATAAATTTTGGTCACCAACTTATTTCATATATAACTTACACAAAAACACGAATTTGTACATTACATGTACTTTGCATGCAAGAAAAGTCACAATTGAAGACCTCTTCAATTGTGACTTTTCTTGCATGCAAAGTAACATATAAAATTGTGTTTTTGCGTAAGTTATATATAAAATAAGTTGGCGACCAAAATTTATGAACTGGCAACCGAAATTTTTCTGTTAGTCGCCAGCTTGCTCCCAAACGAAAAAGTTAATTTCGAGCCCTGTCAGTGGTGTTACAAACATCAATATTTATAATCATTCCCGGACTGAAAACCTTGAATAATGGGATACTCAGTTGTGGCATTCAATTTGATTAATGCAGAAAGATAAATGCTAACGGTGAAGCAAATAAAAATATTAAAACGTGTGTGACATCTTTCAACAGACTCCTACTGTATCTATGATCCATCAATTGATGACCTGATATATTTTGTATGTTAACATGCTTAAGTCATGTTCTAGCACAGAGCACAAAGTTCTGTTCTCAAAAAGGAAAAAAAAATACTGTTAATAATCGGCCTTAACAAACATGAACTGAAGTCAAACATATATACTTATTGTATGACATAGCCAATTTAAGTTGAATCATCACTTTGCTATAGACATTGTGGTGTGAATTTAAAGGAAGAGATTTAAAAATATTGCAAAACCTACTTGCAATCATGGTTAAGAATATGATTGTCCTTTTAATTAATATTTCATGTTCTCTCTTTTTCATTAACAGAACAAGCACAGAGGAAGGTTTGAAGGCCTAATTACCTTTAGCTTCAAGTGCCTCTAACTCTTCAAAGAACTGAGGAATATGAATCACAACACCATTTCCTGTTGAATTTAAAATGAAATATAAAAGTTGTTGCTAATGATCACAAATGAGAGATTGTTAATTCTACACTGCAGTATAATCTGATAATACATAGCTATGCAGTAATTACGTATCAACACTTACCAATAATGCTAACAGCCTTTGGTTGTATCAATCCACTAAAAAAGGAAGAGAAACATTGGCATAATGTTTTATTAGGGCTGTAAAACTATTAAGAAATAAAAATCCTTTAAAAATCAGGGTGAATGATATTTTTTTTTTCAAATTCAAACCCTTCAAAATACCAATATGTTGTTAAAAAACATACAGACCAAAGAAAGAGATGAAAAAAAAAACTAGGAATAAAGAAAATAAAACAACTAAGGAGTCTGGTGCAGGATGAAAAGGATTTCCTCATCATACATGGGCATCATGGCAAACAATTTGTGGCCTATTGATTATTCATTGATCTATATCATTGCCAGAGAATTATCACATCAAGTTACCGATTGATTACCCACCGATTATGCTTTGATTGCATATAAATTAAATTATGCTGCACCTCTACTACAATTTTCCAGCATCGCTTTATACCTTTAACTTATCATAACTGACTTTTTCTGTTATAATGTACTTTAGAAATAAATAAGTCAGATGCTTTACAGATGCTCCTCACACAGCACCCCAACTAATTAACTGAAAGCCTGAAAGATGCTATATGTGTTTCTTGAAGAAATTGTTTATATTGCTTTACCTTAGATTTGGTTTAGTTTGTGTAGTCACAAGATGTTACCAATGACTAATCATTATGATCAAAACAAGGTTACTTCTTACCTTGGAACCATATGGAAGAAATATTCCGTTGAGTCGACAACCACTGTGTGACCAGCATTGTTTCCACCCTAAATGACAAAAACAATGAAACAATATCTTATTGACAGAAAAAGCTGTTAGCAGTTTTCTTACAACAAAAACTTTTTTCAGTAGAGGGTGTAACATAAAAATCATGTAAATAATGAATCACATTTTTAATGTATGATTAAATTTAACTGAAAGGAGCAAATGATTAGATTTACACCCTATGCAACCAGGCATTTAGTCAGAATTTTTTACAGTGGCCATCCAAAATGTGCTATAAGGCCTGCACAAATGAACAATTTCTGAGGCAACATAATGATATGAAAAATAAAACAATTTTCTTCAGAAAGTGGCTGTCCACTAGATGCCTGGACACCCATCTGGCTGAAAGCCTGTCTACAAAATGGTCAATAACAATGGAGATATCTGAGACAAAGGTTTCAAGCTTGACAACTTGTTTTGACCTTTTGACTTTTGTTACTAGAATATTACACTTTATTATTCATTCAAAATATTTCCCCGTTTCTGATTGATTAAAAACACACGCATAATTCACCATAACCAGCTGCTGTTTACCAAATTTGGAAAGAATCTTCGTCATATTGAATCAATGACGTCAAAAGTGCAGCCCGCTGAAAATTATTGAACCGATGACGTCAAAAGTGCAGCCTGCCGCAGGTTATTGAACCGTTGACCGAGAAAACCTGGGGACAGGATTGTGGTTTTTTTTGGTGAGCAGAAAAACAAAGAGCGAAATAGCGAAACTCCTTTAAGAACGTGGAAATATTTTGAATGAATAATCAAGCAATTATTGAATTTGGCTTTCGTAGGATATGAAGAATTCTGCAGATCTCGGAGGTTGTTATCCACCTCGGCCTTCGGCCTCTGTGGATAACACCCTCCTTGATCTGCAGAATTCTTCATATCCTACTCAGCCTCATTCAATAATTGCTAAATATGATAAAGAACGGCCTAAAAATTATGAATTCTGAAGCAGAAAACAAAGACAACCAAAACAAGTATAAACTATGTCACCATTATTATTATAATTTACAGTTAGTACACTTTGTGGAGCATACTATTCAGGCTATATTATGAATGGGCTAATCAGGTGCTATTCAGACTTGCTAATCGTGTTCAACAAATTCATCAACACACAGTATTTCAATTGTCGCAAAGATCCAAGCAACACAGAATGCCATCTGCTTTCATCGTCACATTTACACTTCCAAAATAGTCAAATCAAAATCACAGATTGCTGGTTATTGTTTCAATAGTTTACACATCTTCCAATGTAATCTACTGCATAGCTTGTACTCCTGTAAAATGCTCTACACTGATTAGACAGGATAAGACAAGGGTATGGATTCCCCTGGAGAGCATCGAGGAATGTTTAAAAAACATCAACAAAAGATGCCTCCACATCTGTCTCCAAACAATAATTTCAATCTGCCAGCCATTCTTTTAAAAACATAAATAATATACCAACAAACCATACAACAGATTTAAATTGGCAAGTTAATCTCATTGGTAATATCCAAGCTCGCTGCTTGGACGGGGCCTTCTAACACCTAAGGCTTCATTGATACTGAAATGAGCTAAATTCTCCATAAGGCAGCATAGACAAGGTAAATTTGTAAGATTACAGCAAAGAAATTTAACTTTCAACTCAGTTCCTTGTTTACCGAAGGCATAAATTAGAGTCTCTCAGTTATCTCATATCCATACTTCCTCCAGTAGCGTAAATCTAACTGAAATAAATAAACAACTTTGCTCTGTCGACGATCGCTCGATATGGCGGTTTATATTTTACAAACGGTAATCTAATTATATGGAATTTGTCGGTGTGCAGTGTGGTGAGGTGATAAGAGATAGGGATTGAAATAAATGAACAGACAACGACAGCAAGCCATAGCAGATCAAACCATGAAATAAGCATACATTTGTAAAGAGCCACGTATGTCAACATTCAAGCCGGGTCATGTTAACACAAGCAAGAAAACTGAAATTCTGAGCTGCTGTTTAAAAAACCTACGAACTTGATTAATCATTTTTCCGTATAGACCAAAGACATACAGATCTATAGAATATGAACAAAGCTAGATTACAGTAATTCACTTTGTCTTAGCATACCTGACACCGGCAAACGACATCAGCTTTTGTGGACAAGATGTCGACGAGCTTTCCTTTCCCTTCATCACCCCACTGTGCTCCTAAAACAACGGTAACTTTGGCTGCAGGACCCACTGCCTTTCTGGGTGGTGTTCCTGGTCCATTAGCTAAGGATGACATGGTTAGGAGATGCAAATACTTGCAAGAAAAGGGCAAGATCTATTCCGCGCCAATTCACTGATTCATAATTAGGCACATGTTTACAGCTTGGTAACCGCTGACAGGCAACCTTGGGTTCTCTGGTTCTAAGCCAAGGGAGCCCGGAAAGGGAGCCAAGCAACCAAGCATCTCGTTCCCAGGGAAAAGACCCTGGGAACGAGGTTGGAGCCAAGGGAGTTGCGAATTTTTGGTGGGTGCGTGGGGCCGAACAGGGCCCGAACCTTGTGCTACCTACGCGCGCCTAGCTAGCTAGCTAGGCGCGCGTAGGTACGCGCGCGCGCGCGCGTACCTAGCTACCTAAATTAATTAGCTAGCTAGCTGTACGTATATATAGGCCTGTAGACCCTATTTCGGACCTAAGTGAAAAATTGATACCTTATTTCTGACAGACCTCTAAAATCAATTGTGATGAGGCCGAAGGTCGAATCAACTATCACCGCATAGAAATCGAGAGCGAATAATCTTATTGTTCAAAAAACGATTCATATGTCGACAAGAGACTATGACCTCATAGTCTCTTGATGTCGATTATTTCTGGTCTGAGAATTAGCTTCCCGCTTTAGAGAATTTGAGCGGACTGAATTGTCAATTTGACATTTTCAGTTGTGTGCGCACGCTTATCAGTTTCTTTCAAAAATTTCGAACTTTTTTCATTTAGACCATTTAAGTAAATAAATTAAGAAACCGTAAATGCCCTTCTCCTTTACAATGTAAATCTTTTTTTAAACAAAATCGAGGGGTCTGAGTTTTCGGGTCTGAGTTTTCGAGGTCTGAGTTTTCGGGGTCTGAGGTCTGAGGTTTGAGTTTTTCGGGGTCTGAGTTTTCGCGACACCCGACAGACAACCTGATAATTAATTCACCGCGTGGATTTTGGCAACAAAACGAAAATGAAGTTTGCTTATTAGAAGCCAGCAAATGGTCCCAAATTACTTTCTAAGATACAGTGTATCTTAACAAATGTCCTGACTTTCATCTCCGAAAGATTTGGCCCCAATTTTGAGCAAAAAAAAATAACCCTCCTGACGGCGAATATGACAAAAAGAGCTAACAAAAGCCGGCCTATAGAGGATCATTCCACTGTCCAAATTTGGTGAGAATTGAATGTAACGCCGATTTCCTGTCACGCTTTTAGAGTTTCAGGAAAGATTAATTTTAACTAAAAAGAACTACAAATCAGTGATAGTAGACTGCCAGGAGTACAGTAAATCTAAAGTGTACTACTAAGTGGAGCAAACTTCGGCGGCATCTACGGCATATTGGAATATTCGTTGTGGATCGCTGGGAAGTACCATTTTAAATAATACTAGTTTAAGGTGGCTCCCTAGAGTATTTACCAACATCCTCACTATAGAACGCGAGTTAGAAAAGGAAACTTAGTTAATTTATCTTAAAGTTTTCCCTGTGGAGATTTACCAGTATGGATACTGTTGAAATAAGGCTTATTTTTTGGTTGTCAATTTTTGGATGAAGGCCGTTACCATGGCAACATCTCATCTAATGACAGGCAGATATATTCCTCATTTTGGCCTAAACTCCTTAATATCTACACTTTCCTTCGGTGAAAATTTTTCATACTTTGCCACATCATGGAAATGATGTTTTTACTTTTTAGTCAGAAGTGCTTCCAAACGAGTGAACAACCAGGTACTTTTAAACGCGCACGCGCACGATGTAAAACATGTTCTTTCATTTGCAACGTTGAGAAATTGTCGGGGCCCAAGCGATCTATTAAGATCGCTGATCATTTTACCTGTACCTCAGCCAATGTCATCTTCTCTATAACTTGCACTCTCTTCAAAAAGTTATATATCGGCGAAACAGGTAGACGACTAGGCGACCGATTCCGAGAACATCTTCGCTACGTTGAGAAAGACTGACAAAAGTTTATTTTTCAAATCTGCACTCTTAATCTTCACGGTATCAACGAACGCTTTTCATTCAACTAATTAATTCCATTGTTTTTCACGTTGCCAGGCACCAACCAATAGCGTAGCTCCATATTTCTGTGTATAAACAACGCACAACCCACGTGCACAATTCCTCGATTCGCTCCGACGAAGGGCTAACGCTCGAAACGTCAGCTTTCGAATCCCTTTATGGTGGCTAATTCACAATGTCAACTCAGTTGATAAAACCTAACTTGTATCCTGTGTACTATGTGGTTGCTTATTCTTGCCCTACAGGGCGAAGGGAGAAACCGCTGTCAGGTGTTATTTAACAATTAGTTTCTATTGTTGAGTGGTTGGTGGGGAATGAAGGACTAGTACAAGCCAGGCGTCCATAACTCCTGAGAATGAGCAGTCTAATTGTTTATATAAAATAGACAATTCCTATTGATTCCTATTGATTCAATATTCCCATTGAAAATAGACAAGTGAGATTTATTTACCCTAGGCAGTGATTATAGCACATGTGCTAGTGGTTCCGAGCAAACAAGTAAAACAAACATAATTTTCAAATTGAACATAACTTTGTTAAGAATCCCAAAATGGCTGGAGGCCAAACCAGTCAGTGGCTATTTACAAGTGTGGCCGACGATTTGAACTTGGGGAGTGGTCAGAGCGGGACTTAAGCTTGGGACCGCGGATTGTTGAGTCCTGACACGCTGACCATAGTTCATTAGGGCTTATCACATTGTACTCTCGTCTTCGTTACATGAAGCCATCGCATCACAGTTCCCTTGGGGTCAACTCTTCTCATGCTTTCTCTCACTCTGGTATGCTGAATAAATATCCCCTTGATCTTTAAAAGGAATTGGGACCCCACCCAACCCCCCCCAAGACCTACGGTAACCAGTTGGGATGCTGCTGTTTATATCAAGGATAATATTGTCTTAGTTGGTTGTTGTCAATGTTAAAAAAAGAATGAAAAACTGACAAGTACGCGTTAAAGTCCTTCAGTCGTCTGTGAATAGTTGCCAATGACACATCAAACAAGCGCGCCATGCGCCATGCCATGTCCACTGCTTTAAAACCCATAATCACTCAAATACGATTGCTGGCTTTCGGTAATTATTAGCTTCGGCCTACCAGGCGAGGCTCTTTGCTCCAGCTTGTGAATAGAAACTATGGAGTTCAATCCCCGCCAAAAATCAACTTTGGCACACAACATCGAACTTTAAGATTTAACGTCGAACTTTAGAACTCAACATCCAACTTAAGCACGCAACATCCAACCTTGTAATTTCTATTTTTTCCAGTCGTTATTGAAATCGATGTTTATGAAATGAACTTTCAATTATAAAGCACGATGTCGAATATTGACGTTCATTTTTTTTTCATGTTTGAAGTATGAACATTTCAACGCGATGTCAAAACGCGACAACGAATATTCAAGTTTATTTCGATTTTTAAAAATCAACACGGTAATAAAATGGTTGAAATCTTTTCACTTGACGCTGTGGTGAAATGTTGACTCCGTTGCAAAATGTTGACTTCGTTTTGTGAACGGCGTGCTATCCCCGCCAAAAAGTATCAAATGTCTCAAGGTTGCGTAACATCCTAAAGGACTGGATCTAGTCGACCTTTGTGGCTATTGCTTTCCCGTCTTTTACGCCAGGAAGCATCAAACGTCAGAGGTGGCTGAAAGTTTGCGGCATTCGTCAAACGATAACAGCTTTTTTGCCAAAACACAGAGAAAATCGTCACTGATACCGGTGTAAAATTGAAAGGACATAATTTACAATCTTGCTGCTCCAACTGAATCGGCATGAACAGTGAATTAAATGCTGTGAAAGATGCTCTGCGTCGAGTGGCTGACCGACTGGATGAGATGAGTCGCACATCTGGAGCAGGTCGAGCGGGTCAAGGTAAGCTTAAATATTGCAGTTAGTATTCCCATTCAAAAAGAGCCGCTGATTTTTTTTTTTTTCTCCGCTTACCAATTTCCTGTTGTAGCCCTTACATGGAATCATTTGGCCTTTTCTAGATACAATGTAAAGAGGCTTTTAGGGTTATTTGTACAGAAGGTTTCACGGTCGCGGACGTCATCTTGGTAATAGGGCAAACGCAGCAAAATTTACAGTGAATGTATGGGAAAAATTGTGATTTTGATGCTCGATAACTCGAGGAAGGTTAATATTCCGAAATTTCTGTGAATTGCAAACTAAAGATGTTAGCTAAAAGAGTTAACCGATTAAATCTGAAGAGCATCGGTTAACTGAGAAGCGAGAAATCGTCTTTTTAGTTTTTCATACAAATGCTTCTAAATTTTCCCGCGAACGGCGGCTCCATTTTAAAGACATATATGACAAATAAGAATTTAAATATGCGGCTTTCTTCGTAGGAGTACTATTCTCAAATTTGATCGGTTACCTCTTTTAGCTAGCATTTTTTGTTTGTAATTCATAGAAACTGTAGAATGTCAAACTTCCTCGAGTTATCGAGCATCAAAATCACAATTTTTCCCATACATTCACTGTAAATTTTGCTGCGTTTACCCTATTACCAAGATGACGTCCGCGACCGTGAAACCTTCTATACAAATAACCCTAAAAGCCTCTTTACATTGTATCTAGAAAAGGCCAAATGATTCCATGTAAGGGCTACAACAGGAAATTGGTAAGCGGAGAAAAAAAAAAATCAGCGGCTCTTTTTGAATGGGAATACTAACTGCAATATTTAAGCTTACCTTGACCCGCTCGACCTGCTCCAGATGTGCGACTCATCTCATCCAGTCGGTCAGCCACTCGACGCAGAGCATCTTTCACAGCATTTAATTCACTGTTCATGCCGATTCAGTTGGAGCAGCAAGATTTGTAAATTATGTCCTTTCAATTTTACACCGGTATCAGTGACGATTTTCTCTGTGTTTTGGCAAAAAAGCTGTTATCGTTTGACGAATGCCGCAAACTTTCAGCCACCTCTGACATTTGATGCTTCCTGGCGTAAAAGGCGGGAAAGCAATAGCCACAAAGGTCGACTAGATCCAGTCCTTTAGGATGTTACGCAACCTTGAGACATTTGATACTTTTTGGCGGGGATAGCACGCCGTTCACAAAACGAAGTCAACATTTTGCAACGGAGTCAACATTTCACCACAGCGTCAAGTGAAAAGATTTCAACCATTTTATTACCGTGTTGATTTTTAAAAATCGAAATAAACTTGAATATTCGTTGTCGCGTTTTGACATCGCGTTGAAATGTTCATACTTCAAACATGAAAAAAAAATGAACGTCAATATTCGACATCGTGCTTTATAATTGAAAGTTCATTTCATAAACATCGATTTCAATAACGACTGGAAAAAATAGAAATTACAAGGTTGGATGTTGCGTGCTTAAGTTGGATGTTGAGTTCTAAAGTTCGACGTTAAATCTTAAAGTTCGATGTTGTGTGTCAAAGTTGAGTTTTGGCGGGGATTGAACTCCATAATAAACAGGGCTTACAGGGAACCTCGTTTTTCTGTTAGCAATCGACGACATTTTCTTAACTTTGTTATCGAGATTCCTCTATCATTGCAACCCTCTGTTCCCAGGGTCTTTTCCTGGCTTGGGGCGGGGCGGGACCTGTCCTCCTTAAC
>JAHPZR010054363.1:157500-159287 GCA_019787425.1 Platygyra sinensis | reverse complement strand
CCAGGTGGGAATGGTGGGATCCCGCCATCCCTGGTGGGATCTCACCATTCCCACCCGGGATAAAAAATTAATCCCACCCGGGATCCCGCCTAAAACACGGGATTAGGGCATCCCACCTGGGATCCCGCATGAGATTTATGGATCCCACCTGGGATCCTAGTATCCCACCTGGGATGATCATCTTCTCAGCCGGGATCTTTTGTGGGGTTCATATATCCCACCTGGGACTGACACATCACACACATACAGGGCCAAGTATGTTGTGTCGCATTGTGGTATGCAGTTGAATGAAAATTTTCAAAGAGACAAATCTGTGGTATTGTAAATATGTATAATAACACAGAAATAATGAAAAAAATTTGCAAGACATCTACCTTTTGGTGGATGACATACTTTATTAATTTCAAATAACTTGTTTTATCAGATGTTTACAATGAATGCAAGAAAACAATTCTCAAGTTTTTGATTAACTTTCAAGAAGTCAATCATGCTCAACCATATTTGGAAAAGTGCTAATTGTTACCTCATCGAATTCACTTTTGACTACAACACATTTTCTTTTGATATTATGCAGTGGAATACAAAATAGACACTTTGATCTTTTGGTTACAGCCATGTGATTGAGTAAAATGCCAGAATTACAAAATCTATTTAAGAGGTTGGAGGAAGATTTGATGTCTGACATTATGGATCCACTTGGGGTTAGTTTTGTTACTAATGCAACATGGTGATGGTGAAGAACTGAAAATCTTTGAATTTCCCCAAACTGCATTGTTCCACTTGCATCCTTGTACTGGACAGTGTAAGAATTCTTAAGTTTACTTTGTGCCATTCTTGTGCAGCTGAAGATAGATCCATTCACAACTCCCCTACGGAATACTTCCACTTTATCCCCTGGGCCAATAATTTCCAACCCTCTGCAGCAGAGAAACCTGTTAACTGCTAACATTTCTTGCCTGGCTAACGTTTCTTTCTTGGCAACACCCAGAACAAATGCAACACCAACATCTGAAGGCTTGGGTCTGCAGGGAATAAAGTAAAACCTAATTATGCTTTATGTAAAAATAATACACAGAGGAAAAAGTGCAGTTGTAATTTAAAAGAAGCTGTTAAAAATGAAGCCATTTGAGCTGAGCATATAACCTGTTTTTTTTTTGGCAACTATCAACTGTATCCTCCATTTATGCTCTATTTTTTTAATTAAGGCATGGTGTTAATTTATTTGATTTCTTGGGTGCAACACTTACAAGGATTTTTCTCCAGAAAGGTGTTTGGCAAGAGATATCACCAGCTCTGAATTAATTGATAGTTTCATCTTAGCAACAAGGGCTGGAAAATTTCGAAATATTGTCACAGCTGAAGCAATCTGTAAAAGAAAAAAAAAGTTGTTTCCATTATTTCTAGAGCACAGTAAATAAATACACAAACTAGATTAAGTATTTTACAGTTGTACATTTCTGCAGACTATAGGATACAGAGTGAAAGCAATATTTTTAGTGAATCCTAGAGACTGCAAGTAAACTTGATTTAAACAGACCTATTCTCAAGAATGCAGTTGTCATCATACCTATTTTACAAGTTCCTGCAAATATTATGCAAGAATATTGTACTTAAAAGTAGAGGTTTAATTAAATAATTGTTAGTAAGAGTAAAATTACATTTCAGATATACATTTACCTGGTTTGAAATGTGCTGAGTACCATGAATCATTGTGTTTAGGAAGCCATTAAGAGCCTCGAAGCCAAAACAGGAATAAACCCAAAGGGGACCAAATAACCGTACAAAAT
>JAHPZR010054363.1:102500-150000 GCA_019787425.1 Platygyra sinensis | reverse complement strand
CCACTGTGATACCACTGGAAAATCAATTTCTAAACTTAAAAAGGTTTGACTTTTTCAAGTTCTGCCATCTTGGTTTGTAAAAAAAGCTAAAATAAATTACTTCTTCTCTTTCCTAAACACTTAAAAGGTTAATATGTTTCTCTTGATGTTCTAGATGCTTTTTACCATGGTTTTGGTCCTGCTTTATTGTTAAAAATGGAAGAAAAATCACTACCTTATTGTCTGTTTACCTTAGAAAAAACTTACCCTCTTTATAGTTAAATAAAGTGAATCATGGTAAAAATGCCTTGAAAATAGATTTCTTTAAAGTAATAAACTACATTCTTATTTTCTAAGGCAAAGGCAGCCAAGCGTTTGGCCAATAAAGAAAAGGCCATGGAAGAAAAGGCCAGACAAGAAGATAACCTCAGTCAAAGCAAGGAATTCCTGGAAATTTCTGATGAGGCAACGGTAGAGATATTTTTTATTTCCAGCACTTGTAAAAAAATTGTTTGGTGATAAATTATTTTCACTACAATAGGGCAATTAATTAACATAATCTCTTACATCTACAGGATATGCTGTATGATTTCATGAAGCAAATCATTTCGCGTTTGGACGGCATCGAAAAAAAAGTTGATGCAAATCAGCAAAACTTGGAGAGGATTGTTAGAAAAATTGAGAAACGAAAGGTAAATACAACTGTGCTTTTATGTGGCTTACATGCATCACTCAATGGGCTCTTATTTGCAGGACGGCTGGTAAGACGATGGTCACATGAACAACCAACTTATACAATAATGCAATTCTTGTATGATGACAATTGTGTAAACATTGCAAATTTTCAGCTCGGAAATGGAACGTGAAAAAATAGTAATGGTCAACATGTCAAAATTGTGAAATGAGGAATAAACCTGAGCCCTGAATGGGAAACAATCCCTATGATCATAACCTTCTGAACACCAGGCACGCACCTTATCCACCAAGCTACATTGTCAAGGTGGCCAGAATACAGTCTTTTTTACCTTAATTGAATGAGCTGTTTTCAGGGCACCTTGAACATGTAGCTTGGTCCGTGGATAGGGCACCTGCCTGGTGTTCAGGAGGCCACGCCATAATACTCAGATTATTTTCATTTTCTACACTTCTGACATAATCATCAATTTGTATTTCTACAACATAGGATCATTCTCTCCCAGTGCAAGTGTTCCTTGGCAAGTCTGATAACAAAGAAAACAACAGACCAGGCTCCCCTTGTCTTTTGAAAAAAAGTTGTCTGGATCCAACCTTGTGCTCCACTCCAAAGGCAAACTCAAAGACCAACGAATCACCTGCAAGTTCATGTTCAAAAGTAGATACTGGTAACTGCAGTCTTGACAGTGATGATGTCAATGTGATAGAAAGTAGTTCACCAAATGCTGAACACACTGCAGAAATCCTGCCAGAAGGGATCAGTAATGGGTCCTCACTGGAGGAAGTTAATGACTTGGGTGAGTATCAAGGAATAAAAAACCAACATCACCATGTAATAATTCTGTTATGCTTGCTTTTCACCTGTTTTGGGAGTCTGCTTGTCATCTTCCTAGGGTAGGGAACAGGGTATATGACAAGAAACATGGAGCAACTAAACCTGATGTTTATAGACTGAAATGAACAAGTAAAGTTTTTCACCTGTTCAATATGTGCTCTTTTTCTTTTCACAGTGATAATTGGAGATCCCAAGTACAATATTAAAACAGACCGAGAGTGCTTTGAAAATATTATTAAACACTCTTCTTCAGCCTCCGCATTAGCTCTGAACCTCTTGGACAATCTTGTTCCAAAGGAGGTTCAGCGCATCTCAAACATCAAAGGAGTGCTTGGAAAAGCTCCCTTGGATCCCGGGATCTTGGCAGCTATTAAAGGTATGCATGGTCACATGTATGTTCAATGCATTTCCTTCATTTAATACCAAGTATTGGGCTGGTCTATAACCAACCTTATCATGAATATAACAGTTTCTGCTTCAACTTTATCTGAAAATAATTGCACAGTTATGTTTTGCACTCTATGAATTTGTGTTATTATATATACATGTAAACACATAGCTAATTCTTCCAAATGAGTATAGCAACCCCTCATTTTTTTTAATTATCGACAAACAACCAATCACTTCAAAAACAACAATAAAGGTAAAACTTGACAAAAACCTGAGAACAGTGGATTTTCAAAGAAATAACCATGTTATATATTATTTTGTAAGCATATTAATGATATTTTGTTTTTGCCTATATTTTTTATTTCTACAGGGCAACTCAAAAGACAATATAAATGGAGTGATGAGGAAACAGACAAAAACTGGTCAGGGAAGGCTGGCATACAACAGAAAATCGCCGACAAATGCCGAAACCTTAATAAATCCTTCGGCAAAAAAAAATAGTGAACATTTTAAAAACATTTTACATGTAATTTGATCATAACTTTTAAATTGAAAGTATTTTATTGCATTTAGGTGCAACTCAGATCAGCTGTTAATTATTTAATAATTATGATTAGCTGTTATCTTATTGTGTCAGTTCATTTTGGTGTTCTTTGATCTCAATGTGGACTTTAATTGTTTCGCATTTTAATTGTTACATTTTAACCATTTTGTACTATTTTCAAATAAATTTGTTTATTCAATCAGTTGAAAAAAGTGGTACTGAACTAATGTTATTTGGGAGTTACTGAAATCCTTACTGCAGCAAGATTCCTGGTTGGCATGTCAGAATTCACACAGGCCAGCACATGTGATCCTGGGAGGACTTAGGTACTGATCCCACCTGTCATCCCAGGTGGGATCCTGGGTGGAATGCTGCTATAGTCCCAGGTGGGTGGGCCTCTTTGATCCCACCTGGGATTAAAGGCGGGATCCCACCTGGTTTCCCAGGTGGGATTGGTGGGATCCCACCTGGGGTCCAGCGTAGGATTGGTGGGATCCCACCCTGGATCCCAGGTGGGATTGGCGGGATCTCACCCGGGATCACTGGTGGGATCCCACCTGGGACGTTCCATAATCCCGATCGGGATCCCAGGTGGGATCCCGCCAGAAAAAGGCGGGATCCCACCTGGGATTAACCTGGGATCCCAGGTGGGATTGGCGGGATCCCGCATATAATTTTAACCTGGGTACCGTTGCTAAAGTACAAACCTTCATCAACAGCTGCCTCCAGAGAATCCTGAGAGTACACTGGCCAGATAATATCAGCAATATCAGCCTGTGGGAGAGAGCACAGCAGATCCCAGCAGAACGGGAAATAGGAAGGAGGAAATGGAGATGGATAGGGCACACATTTAGGAAGCCTGTGGCTAGTACCACAAGACAAGCACTGTCTTGGAGCCCCCAGGGGAAAAGGAGAAGAGGCAGGCCGAGAAACACCTGGCGCTGAGACCTCAGGGCAGACAACAGAGGATGGGCATCACCTGGAACCAACTAGAAGCAAAGGCACAGGATAGGGAGCTCTGGAGGTCTCTTGTTGACGGCCTATACCCCGGACTGGGGTGATAGGCTTAAGTAAGTAAGTACAGATACTCCTGTTTTCAAACCAGTCAAGCCTCAAAGTATTTTTAAAGTATGCAACCAATGTGAAGCGCAGGAAAGTGAATGCAAGCCAGTCATGATTCATTGTTTTGAATTGGCAAGAGTTTGTTAAAAGCCAATCATTTGGCAGTTAGTAATGCAAAACCTAAACAAAAGAGATTTAATTTTCAATGACACTTCAATGAAAATCTACATGTAATGGCTCTTATGCCATCAAAAATCAAACTGAAACTGAAGGGAACAGGCCTAACTAGGAAGAGGGAACAAGATACATGTACATTTATATTTAGTAGGAATCTAAACAAAACAAATAAAAAGAATTTATGCCTAAAGGATGAAAGTGCAATGCTGTTGTGTTGATCACTAAAAAAATAAGGACAGTCAAGCAGTTAGTGCTCAGTTTGAATTCATACCCCAGAGAAAAACTTGTGTGATGATAACTCCTCATCTGCATGTCTCAACAGACTCCTTACATCCTCTGCATGGCCACTATTCTGTTTACCCAAGCCAACTGACAACACCAGACGAGAAAAAAGAACTGGCTGCAATGAAAGAATTTCAAAGTTGTGTTAAGAGAAGCAAGATGTAATTGAAAGGAAAGTTCAATTCAGAGATAAAATCGTGAACAGTTTGGCTGTGCAAAGAAAAGATTAGATTTACTAATAGTAGCAACCAATTTAACGGGTCAGAAAGGAACAATACAAATCTGAGTGCTTAGCGAGTGATTTATTTAGCTAGGGTCAAACTAGAATTAAAACCCATTTAATTATTAATAAGTGCCAGTACTTAACCACTCTTCAGATCTGTTGACCTTAAATGCATTGTGTGTCCTACTATTCCACTCCACCCACATAAAAACATACCTGCAAAGATGTACTCTCCCACTCCACCCATTGATTAACAACTGCTTCTTTGTTAGGATCAGGGACTTCACTTGATTTTCTGCCCAGATCAAAGAGATATCTGCAAAAGGATATTATCAATATTAAGTTTTGCTCTTTTAGTTTCCCTACTGTCAGTTTTTTTGGCTCTCGTTCATCCCACATTTCTTTTTTTTAATTTATGCCCATACATTTTAAAGACAAACTCTTATTTATTTAATAGTGAAAATCTGTCTATCTATAACCATTTACATTTCATTTTGATGAAAAGTGTACCTGCAAATGCTATTTGGACTGTTTAACAAACTTCCACCATCAGTCTCAAGTACAGGGAGCTATAACACACAATCAATAATTAAATTTATTTACTTTTAATTAATTACTGGTAGTGTTGAAATTAGAGGATCTCAATAAATGTATTTTATTTTTTAAAGACAACATCTGCTAAACTGAGTTGCTAAACGTTAAAGGCACCTGGTCCTAAATAAATATAAATAGTTTATTTCTTTACCTTTTAGATGATAACTTGAGTGCCCAAAACCAGACCATAACTGTAAGTTTTAATATCCAACAAAAAAGCTGAACTCTCCATGTGTACATGGGTTTGTTTAAGGTTACCATCTCTGCCATTTCCAAGTAAATGTTAGCAAAGTTTTTTTTAAGAAACAGACACAATCTGACTTCAAAATGCTACTGTCTTCATTTTGCCATAAAGTCTGACAGCTAACTCATTTACACTCCAACAGGTGGCTAATTATTAAAAGTAAATATTAATAATTTAATAGTAAAACTTCACACAAACCTTACTACTTCCTGGACAATCAAATTTGTTTTTGTCTGATCATGAGAAGAAAAAGAAGTCAACAAGTTAATGCCCCGCATGGCTGATATGAAGCTATTACGATCAATGTTATTATCGATATGTACATAAAATTATAGCAACTTCGACTAAAAATAGACACTGTACCCTTTTATAGATCTCCAATCTAACAAAGTGCAACAGTTTCTTAGAAACTACAGTAGGAATCATTTTATTTAACATGTTTGAATGTATTTAAATATATTTGATCAAATGCACATCCACTAGGATGTACACATGTACTGATCTACTGATCCACTAGTAGTATATTAGACTAGTTAAAAATTGTTTATTATTAACATAGCAAGAGAAACGAGGAGAAGGGTGGGAATGTTGGAGGAGAAAGGGCAGGAAGGTTATGGAAGGCAAGATCTTGAGCAAAGAGCAGGGAATCTCCCTGCCCATTGATCAAGATCCTGTGTCCCATGCCAGGAGTGGGTTTTCTGCCCCATAACTCCCCCCTCCCCTCCCCCCCCCCAACAAACTAAACCTCATTGTAGCGCATACACTAGGCAATCTCTATGATGACAAATATTCTTTTTCAGGATTTTTAAAACAATATGTAGAATCCTGGGAAAAAAAGAACAAACCCTAGTTCAGAATTATGAGGAGACATTTAGTTGTAACATGTGTGAGGTGAGCTAGGAGTGTGCTTGGAGATGATCCAAATAACACACGCTTCTCTCAAATCACTTGTTGAACCACTACAGATCTTGTTCCCCTCTTGTTTGTGCACCAGTTTTTCAAGATTTCATGCTAATTCTTTACAAAATGATTCTACCGAAATTGATCTTGCATCAGAAAGAATTTCAATCATCACTTGAGACTTAAGTCACGGAGCACATAAATCACACATCTTACTGTATACGTGGAGGTTCATTTCTTTATTACCAGCTATCATAAAATCAAAAGATCCCTAAAATTCTAACACAGTTCCGGTTTCGTTTTACGAAGGAAGTGAATTTTAATTCTACCTTCATAATTGATGTACTGTACGGTCAGTGGAACGCCTGCCAGATTCTTTGCTGCCAAAATGCGAAGCAGGAACGGGTTTCCTCGGTCGCTGTAAAGCTTCATGATTTCGCCAATTTGAGATGAAAGGGATCCGCTGTAGTGTAAATGTCTTGAAAATACGCTTGATCGGAATAAAGACACTGATTTGGCCCCCAAAAAGATCCCAAACATCTGATGCAACCAGTTTTGTCTAGTTTTCACGTGTGAATGTACGGGGTTAAAGTGTCGAGGAAGTCTGGTAACGAGTATTAACCGCAGTCCATAACATTGCGGGTTCAAGTAAGATCCGCCATCTTTTCAAACAGGAACTGAATAGTGAACGTGTCTGAATTTGAAAGCGAATTCAGCAGATCTTTCCTTCCATTACAGTGCGATTTCAGAGCTTCCAGGAGTTAATTACCCTCATAGGAGATATGTCGAATTCAAAGAGACTAGCGTTCGCCATCATTGAACATCTTTCTTCTCAGTTGAAATCTGGTGCTGTGATCGGCGATGCAGCTGAGAGTTTAGACGGTTAGTGTTAAGTCTAATTTATAGTATTAACGCCCACGTGTTAGTTCCGTCTCTTTTGTGGCGTTTAGGATTTGTTTTCTCAAATCGTTTGAGAGATCTGTTGTAACTGTGTGAAAGAGGACCTTTATACTGTTTGTGAAAGGACCTTTCTCGCGATCACAGTTCATTCCCTGCTTTCACTTTCCGATTGATACAGTATAACAGCATCTTTAGCTTACCGTCAATTTTTAATCACTATTTGTCGTAATTGTGTGATGCAGTTGTTGTTTTAAAAAGATATAGTCTGGTAATTCTTAATAATAGCATACAGTCTGTATATTAAATTTAATGGTTCATTCTTTATTTGCCCCCACCCCTTCATGGAGGGCAATCGCCAGTTGGAATATTGTTTCAAAGAAGTGAACAAATTTTGAACCCCATGTGTGGAAACTTGTAAGGTGCTAGCAACAAAAAACTATTGTGTCAGCATCTGCTCCATCCTGAAGTGGCAGGGTAGGGGGGGGGGGGGGGGCAGAGGGTTTGAGAGCAGGGAGGGGTGCGAGATAAAAAATGTAACATTCCCAAGTAGTGATAATTGTATACATATTCATGATCTTGTAGATATCACTCTATACTCGGTCAACTATCAGTCATTACTTACTGTTGTAACTGGAGGTTCCCTGTCAAAATGAGAAGGTGTAAAGTTTCTGGTATTTTTTTCTTCAGGAGAATTAAAATCTAACTATGTTCTTCTGAATCAATTTCCCATGGTGTTTTCCAAAGAAAATCCTTTATTTTCATTGACAACTTAAATATAATTTTATCTAGTATCATTTTTCCAGGAAAATGAAATTCAAACCATGTTGATATTAATTGTTATAACTGGAAACCAAAATTTGAACTTTTTATTTTCAGTTATCATAAATTATCATAATTAGCAAAACCTAATGAATTATTTAGCCAGGAATTAGTAGTTAGTAATTCATATACAGTCGAACCTGTATTAAGCAGTGCTATATTAAGTAGTAGTAGTCACCCTCTATTAAGCGGTCAGTTGTCAAAGTCCCAAAAATTACTTCCCTTAATTACTGTAATTTTGACCTCTATTAAGTGGTCACAGTCTCCCCGATGAGCTGTTTCTATTGTCTTGACCTTTATTAAACGGTCACTTTGTAAAAGGAAACCACTCAAATACTACAGTAGTTGATACAATTACGAATAGCACACCAAGTAAAGGGTTTCCTTGATTATTTTCACTAATCATTAAATCGCCAAATACTATATAAATTGTTTCTGCCTTGAGATCAAAAGTCTGGTCAGCATTGCGGATCAAATTGTTCTTTCATTAATTTCTGTTTAAAACAACTAACTAACATGGCAGAGCAACTGAGAGACTTTGCTCTGTTCAACAGACACCAGGAACTTTCTCTGGTGTTAAGCAAACTGAATGACATACTTAGCGGAAACCCAAACCACAGACATTGATATTATAATTATTTTTCTCTTAGGTCAAATAGGTTTAAAAGATTGTTACAAAAAATTATTGCGTGACTAGTACTTGGAAGATTCGCGAATATGCTAATTTCGTCTCGAATCTTCTAGCATATTTAATTAGTGTCGCATCACAGTGTATTTTAAGTTGTTTAGGTCTGTTGCTTTAAATAGTTTACATTGTAATGTTGCTTTATTTAGTATAGCCGGAAAGTTCTAGAATGTTATGCTGTAAAGTATATAAGTGAACCGGTCTAGTTTTTATATGGTTTTTTATCCCAAGAGTGTTTGAGGTTTTATTTCCCAGCAGTGTTAAGAGAATAATCTCGCGAGTCAGTAGTGTTTACTGAAGTGTGACGAAGGTCGCATGTAATCGACAGAGGTCGTGTTTGTGAAATGTAACAGAGAGGTTACGTGGATATTAGGCAGAGGCCGTGTGTTTATACAAGAGTGACGGAGTTCAAGTGTAGTTACAAGCCTAGCGTGTGCTTGTTGAGAAGTCTTGTGTGGAAATGCTGCGTTCGTGTGGAATAAATATCCTTGTTGTGTTTTCTGACATCCCTGCGTTCTGTTTGGACTACAAACTATACCTACCACTAAAAACATTTGAACTTGCAACAAAGATAAGACTCAAAAAATTAGGAGTACATGTATGTCTTTTTCTAATGACCAGCTGTAATACTGGCTGAATGAACTTGACATTACTGTTTTGTTAGTGCCTTTCTATGTTCTATTTTTCTCAAACCATGTTTTTGTTGCAGCTACTTTTAACCGAGTAAGTGAGTTTTTGAGCGCTTTTATACATAAGCTGTACGCTACGTCATTAACTGTAATTATACAAAATGGCATTTTCACCGTGTTCTGACCTGTATTTTGTGCAACCTGTATTATGTGGTCAACCTGTATTAAGCCGTTACTTAGCCATTCCCCAAGGGTGACCATTTAATACAGGTTCAACTGTAAATTGTGTTTCTTGTTATTTTTTGGGAGTTTATCCTTAGAGATCAAGGGCTGGTAGAAAGTTAAAAATTAAGATGCACCAAAGCATTAAGTGTGCAAGTTGTTAAATTGTTTACCAAATAATATTTAAAAATAATTATTTTTCAGCCACTAAGGTGCTATTTACCGGTAACCCTTTTACTGCCAAGGGTGACTTATTAGATTTTACTCTGTTTAACACCAGACGGTTTTCCTCATCAATGGGAGACCCCTTGGCAGTGAAAGGGTTAAGATACTGTGGGGTTCTGGAAAATGTCCATACCCTGACTAAAGATGATGGTTATTCAATTTGTACTCCAATCCCCTCTTGGAATGCCCAGTTTAGCATTATACTTTCCTTTTAAAAGATTGACTATTGAGAACTTCCTTCCCATTAGAATTTCCAGTGACTATCCTTGGTGTGGGTATACATACATAGATATTTTCCTTACACTCACATTGAGGATGTTAGTATCGATTTGGGGTGATACATGTATCTGAAAAGTTGCAAGGTTACCACTAGATCTGTGTGGCTGTGTGTTAGTTGAACAGAGAAACTCCAATATGTATGTATGTAGTTTCTATCCATCTACATGTATGTGTTTGTTACTTGAACAGAAAAACCTTTTTTTCCTAGTGTCTATCCAGTGTTTAGAATCTGTTTATGAAATAAACAGAAATGACCCCATGCAAGTTGAAACATTGAAGTGTGATAAACCTCTAGAAGAAATATTTGAAACTGCAACCCAGGTTTGTGGCTCTTTAATGTACTTTGAATAATTTTGATTTCATTAGAAACTCAACATTGAATTTGAGTCATAAATTGAGCGATCATTGTACATAATGTTATGTCTATAAGGTTGCATGTAAATTATATGTGATCACATTTCTGATTGCTAAGAGGAGAGCTGAAAAAAATATGACACAAAGCAGTGCATTTTCAATGACAAACTTAAAGGTGTTTGGAAACATTTTCCAGCACTGTCTTGAGACTTTGAAGTAACGTCTAAGAAGAAAACAGCCAAAAATAATTGTGAATAAGCTATGTTAATCAAGATCACATATCTAAAGACCATTATGGTCATGATTTCATTTGTTTTTACTTGATGAAGTACTAATTAGAATGAATTTGAGAAGTATTTCCCTCTCCACATTTGAGTGTTTCTAGAAAACATAATTTTCTTTCTCTACATGTATTGGTAGACAAGGGGAGGATCAACAGCTGATCAGCCTACTGCTGAAGACAGAGCCAAAGCAGAAGAACTTAAAACTGAAGGTACATATACACATGTACAGTATAATCTGTGTAATTATACTAGCATCTTATTACCTTAACTGGCCAAATTCCCTCTTTCCAGTCCTTTGCCATACCTTAAATTGTGTATGTTTTGTTTATTGTGGAACAGTAAATTAAACCTCTCACTATATACATGTAAGCCCAGCATTAGACCAGCAGTATAAACATTTTTACTGGCCTTGAACAATCTTGTCTTCAGTGTACTGTACATGTGCAATGTAGTGAGCATTGGCCTATGTAGCTCTGGTGCGGGTGATTAATTAGCGTACACCATATGTACAATACATAGAGGATATTACACAGTGGCAAGAAGATATCATTGAATTTTATATTCAAGTGGCAAGAACAATATCTCACTCGTTTGCTCACTTGTGAGATATTGTTCTTGCCACGAGAACATAAAATTGAATCATATCTTTGAGTTAATGTGTAATGTTCTTTTTATTATATACACATTACTGATGACAGCGTTTTTTGATGATTTGCCGAAGATTTTTGACCACTTTACAAAGATTTTCGAAGATTTTCCAAAATTGTTTCGAAGGCCAGACAAATGTTCCGGAACATTTTCCGAAAATTTCTGAAGATTTCTGAAGATTGCTGAAGACTTTTGAGGAAGGCCCGAAGATGTTTTGATCGTACACCAACAAATTTAAGTACATTTTGAGACAAACTTGATATCAGTGAAATCATCGATATCTTCGCTAGTCAGGATATGGAGAATGCGCCACTCGATTCCCTGATGTAGTTTCGTATGAATTTTACAAGTGGTGTATTTTCCAGCAAAACACTTACAAGTGTCTATATAATACTGTACATAACACAGTGTGCTAGTTTACTAAAGGCCGCTGCACACTAGCCGATTTTTTGTCAGCAGACAAAAAATCTTCACTTGTGGGCTAGTGTGCAGTGAATTCAGACAAGTCTACGACAAAATCAGTGCTTGTCAGGCGATATCTGACAGTGCTAGATCTCAAAACGTCTTGTCGGGCCCTGTCGGCTAGTGTGCGGTGGACCAAGACAATTTGTTGGGGCTCGCGCGTACCCCAACCAATGAGGAATTGTCATGAGAGTCACATGAACAAGCCTCTTTTCAAACATGGCGGAGATGGACTCGGCCCCAAGAGTAAACGCGAGTAGTCATGACAAAAAATTGGCTAGTGTGCGGCAAGCTGATGTCACGACAAATTTTAACCCAATTTATACCTGGCATTTGAAAAACCTGCAGCTCTGTGACAAAAAATCGTTTATTGTGCGGTAGCCTTAAAGGTCTCAAAGATCTATCAATCACTGTACATACATTCCATAGGGAACCAGTTGATGAAAGAAGAAAAGTATAAAGAAGCAATACAGTGTTATACCAAAGCCATGGAGTTGGATGCTGCTAATGCTGTCTTTCCTTGTAACAGGTTTGTGGAGTTGTTATTGTCAGCCACCTTTCATTTTAATTGTTTGTGAAAATCCTGCTTCATGCAAATCTACATAACTGTCTGCCAAACATACATCTTCATGTGCCAGGGTTCCCATAACAGACTCTTACTCAAGTAAAAGTACTTAACCCTTTCACCACCAAGGGTCTCCCCTTTGACGAGTAAAATCGTCTGGCGTTAGACAGAGTAAAATCTATAAGAGGCCACTGGTGGTGAAAGGGTTAAGGGAGATAGTCTTTTAACCCTTTCACCACCAAGGGTCTCCCCTTTGACGAGTAAAATCGTCTGGCGTTAGACAGAGTAAAATCTATAAGAGGCCACTGGTGGTGAAAGGGTTAATATTGTTTCTCCATAGTTCTGACTATACCAGACTGAGGGGAGAGAATGACAGGATCCATTATATAGCACTTGGTTGCGAATTTCTAACATAGCATCGTGTTTTTGGATAATATTCATGCCCACCCCAGTACAGTTGCTCATTATTTTGATTTAGTAGAAATTTACCGTAGTCTATTTTGAATCCATGAATTTGATTGGCTATATTATCGTTTTCTATCTGCTGATAGTCAACAGTTACACATCAGTGCACATCGCGCATCACGTTTGAACCTGATGTAACATAATAAAACAGTTCTTTTGTATGCGTTACTTGACACTTTTTTCTTTTTATGCAACGAGACTACGGTAAATTTATACTAAAACAATTAGACTACTCGCCCTCGTTTTCTACGAGCGATAGTCAACTCGGCTGCGCCTCGTTGACTATCTGCTCGAAGAAAACTCGGGCTCGTAGTATAATTGTTAAATTGTAATGGGGTTGTAGCAGGCTGAGGGGAAGGATAAAGCTAGCTCAAAGGCCAAAACTGTTAAAAGAAAAGAATGATCAGAAGCTCAACTGGAATTTCCAGCTACATGTAGATATGTAGATGTAAGAACCCCAGTGTGGTAGTCACTAGACAGTGTGGATGTTTTCTGGGGTAACAATATTGTCATTGGCATAAAACAATCATGTGTTGATCAATACCTGCAATTTCATCTTTGTAGGGCCGCTGCTTACAGCAAAATGGGTGAACACCAAAAGGCAATAGCAGACTGTCAGAAAGCTTTGATTCTGGACCCTAATTATGGAAAGGCATATGGGCGAATGGGGTGAGCTATAATCTTCTTGTATGACGACAAATGTACATGTAGCTACAAGTACCTTGCCATCAGTGATACTTGGGTTGTGGTTTACATTGATATATTTACATTAGATCTTTTTGGGTGTATTTCAGTTTATCATATCACAATTTGAACAACCTCGAGAAAGCCAAGGAAAGCTATGCAAAGGTATGAATTGATTTATTAAATAAATGCTTCATTGAAAATAGATCATATACATGTAGATCAATATTGTTTTCACTTGTTTCTGTCAAGTCTGTTGAATGTGAATTCATTTTTTGAAATATTATCTGTGACTGACGTGTTGTAAATCATTTGTTTCAAAGGCTTTAGAATTAGAGCCTGGCAGCACATTTTATCAAACCAGCTTATCGCAGGTGGAAGATAAGCTTAGAGAATCCCAGCAAGGTGGAGCTGGTAACACCAGACCTGCTCCTGGAGGTCAGTATAGAAGAACAATTCTTCAATCAACATGCTGTTAATATAAAATAGTATAAATTTACCCTAGTCTATTGTGAATCCATGAATTTGATTGGCTATATTACCGTTTTCTATATGCTGATAGAAAACAGTTACGCATCAGTGAACATTGCGCATCACGTTTGAACCCGATGTAACTTAATAAAACAGTTATTTTTTACGCGTTACTTGACATTTTTTTCTTTTTATGCAATGAGACTATGGTAAATTTATACTAAAACAATTAGACTACTCGCCCTTGTTTTCTACGAACAATACTGGTAGTCAACTCGGCTGCGCCTCATTGACTATCTGCTCATAGAAAACTCGGGCCCATAGTCTAATTGTTAATTAGAAAACAGTCCTAAGAAAATATGGGCACTTCAGGGATTGGTTAAAAATTGTGTTTCTATTATTAATGGAGACACAGAACTAGCACAAGCGGATCACGTACACGTAATGATAGTGTGAACAAAGAGAATTTAAATTTTGATAATCAAAGTTGACAAGTTGTTTTCCTTTTTCTTGTCACTGTGTTTTCTAAAAGAAATAGAAAACATATACTCTGTGATTCTATCAAGTCAAAGAAACACTCATGAAAGTTTGGGAGAAGTCAAAAAAGCTGTGGAAACACTCACCTGCGGCTCATCTTCCCACAGCATTTCTGGTTCTCCCAAACTTCCACTTGTGTTTCTATAACTCGGTAGAAACACGGCACATGTTTTCTATTTTTTAAATGTAACAGGGTTTTTTCTGCGTTTTGAATTGTATGACTTACATGTATAGGCTTAGCTGTGGTCTTTTATTTAAACTAAATGATAGTGATCCCAAACTTTCTGAATCAGTAGTTTTAATCAGTGATTTTTCAAGTTCATTAGCTTCTACTTAACAAGTATCTTAAACATATTTATTTCTTTTGAAGTTTTGATTTAGTGTTAGTACAAGGTAACAGCTGGTTTAAATTAACTGTCAAATGCAACTAAATACAAATTGAGACTTTACAAACCTAAATCCAAATTTTATGAGGAAGTTCATGGTCAGTATTTGAATTTATAGACTTAATTGATTGAATCTTGAGTCAAAATGTTCTTAATTTTTTTTGCAATTTTTCTTCAAGTCCATTTTTTATTTTTCTCAGGTGTTCCAAATTTAGGAGGACTTGATTTGGGCTCCCTGTTAACAAACCCTGCAATCATGGATATGGTATGTCTGTTTTCTTGGCTACATACATGTATTAAACTTGTTAAGTTAATAAAATTTATGTGATTCCTTTTCTTATACTGCTTCATGTATGGAAAGTCCTTGGAAATAAGTGATCCATTACAATTGACATGGACATTATCATCCACCATGAGTTGTTACAGAAAGAGGTTTTTATTCAATTATTTGAAAGTATAACTATCTTTCAATATTATTATTTCTTACTTGTATATTAATTACCTACAAGAACTTACAAGAAACTTATTTCTACACGTAGATTTAAAGTAATTGCCTTCTTGAGATGACTTTACAATGGCCATTTTCACACTAGAGGACAAGCAAATCGTCTGGCCATCAAATCGTCTCAGACGAACAAATTGTCTTATGTACAAATGGGACGAACAAATTTTTAGACAAACAAATCGTTTGATATTTGGTCATCTGGAAAGACGATTTTTCCAATATGATTTGCCCGTCAAGATGAGCAATTTGACGACAGTACGACATAAATTCACATCAGGCTGACAAATGCCAGACGATTTGTCCATCTAGACGATTTGTTCGTCCTCTAGGGTGAAAACGGCCAGTTTATTAAATTACAATGTAAATGTTAATTAATGCCTTTTATATAGTCAAGGGACAAAATTAAAATTTAATAATAATTAATTTATTACTTATAGAGCGCTATTTACAATGACAGATCAATAGCGCTTTACAATTAATGTCTCTAACATTAAATTAAAATCTCGACTAATTCAAATATAATGATATATTACAAAAAAAATTACATAACAGAATATGTCATGTACTGTACATTTGTCATTGACGGCAATTTGTTTTGGTTTCAAGTCAGTGTGTCAGTGTACGTGAATTTTCATGTCAATTTTTTGTCTGTGGAATTTTTTTTAGTACCACTGTATATTTTTAGCGAGTGCATGCACAGGTGTGATTGTGTAATTAAGAGGTTATAGGAGATGCACACCATGACAATGAGACAGAAACAAGTGCCACTTTATCAAGGACATGTTCATCTGGTTATTTGTTGTTACATAGTAAGCTTATATTTTATTATTTCATGTCATTCCAGGCCCAAACCTTTATGAGTAACCCAAGTATTCAACAAATGTAAGTTAGGATTATATTAATTGATTTAGTAAAATACTGAGGGACTGCATGCAGTGCCTCTACCAGTAATGGGATTTAATGTAGATGGTTCTCCTGGTTTGACACCTGTCCAAGAGTAATAAGTGAGGCTGATATAACAGCCTTCCTTTGAGGGCCAGTTTTTGTAAACTGCTGAACATTAAGGCTGTGTTTTCACAACAACCCCAGGTCTCTAGTGATTGTGCCAGGTCTTATGAAAAGCACAGTGTGTGATACTTGAACAAGGGTTTCATTAAGTTTTTGTGCAGGAGGTCAGTGGGGTTTTTCAGCCGGGCATCTTTAGTTTTTCTTATGAAAGAAAGTACATGTAAGAAGAGAAGACCAAAACAGCCGGGGCAAATTGATGGCTAAGTCTCATTCACAGCTGGTCAATGGACCTTTGCAACTGGGGTCACATGACCACAATTTTCCTAAAAATATTTTATATTATGGGCTATAACTTAAAGAATGCCAGAAATGGAAAGAGCATATCGAAAATACCAAAATGGTAAAGTTTGTACGTCAGTTTGAGTTTTGGTAAATTTAGGGTACATGTATGGAAATAGTTGCTGGAGAGCATTTAAGGCCTTGCTCTCCAGCTACTTTTTCCATACAAATCTTCTTAATTTTTTTAAAATTCAAACCATCATAAAATCTCATTCTTTAATGCCAGGGGCTTCAAACTTGGCCATTTTGATGTTTTTGACACGCTTTTTCCATTTCTGGCATTCTTTAAGTTGCAGCCCATAATTTTATAAAAAGTAGGATCATGTGATCGCTTAGCTGCAAAGGGCCTATTTGCTCTGGTGCCCAGCCCTTACTGAACCCCATGCTTGAACCACAGATTACATGTACATGTCCTTCTATCAATGGGTACATGTCATCATCATCAGCGTCATCCTCATCCTCATCATCATCATCATCATCATTCCTTATTGTCCCCAGTGGGGCAATGGTCTTCAGCAATGTCCCTCCTCCACAGAGTCTTGTCCATCACAATTGCCTGATCCCCTCTCCATGTCAAACCCATCTCAGTTAGTTCAACGTCAACTGTCCTCCTCCAGGTGGCTTTTGGACTCCCCCTTTTCTGTTTGCCTGCAGTCATCCACATAAGGGCAACCTTAGGTATCCTATCTAGCAGCATTCACAGTAAATGTCCAGACCATCTTAGCCAGCATTTCTTGGGTAAATGTAAACACTTTTTAATTGTTGTTGGTCTCCACAGCATCCTATTGTACAGTTAAAGTGCATGGTATTGGAAAAACTCTGATGCTATAAAAATACTTAGATTATCAGAGTATTAAACCATAACTAATCAGTATTATGTTTATAACTTCTATTAATTTCTTGTGTTATTAGGATGACAAATATGATGGGAGGTGGAGGGGGAGGAGGTGCTGCTGGCATTTTTCAAGCGTAAGTGTATTTTGAATGTCATCTCATCTATTTGCTTAACAAACTGTTGGATATCTTGGCATAGGTGTTTTGCACTTAAACTGCATACTTAACGTGTATGCATTTTCCTACGTCATATTCATGGGGATCTTTCGGAATAAATAATTTTGAAAAACAAACTCCTAGACAATCAGTTTCAGGAACGCCATTACCTCATTTACTCAAAGACGTTTGTCTTGAATTTTATGCTGTGCTCATATGGCTTTGCAGGGGTGTAAAGCTTCCCTCATTTTGGGCAATTTTTTTTCTCTTCTGGACTATTGAATTTCTGGGTGAATAGTTACTGTTCTGAAAAGTTAGAATCCTTTGTAATATTGTAGAGCATAAAGGGAGCAATCCTGGCTAAAACTGTGTTTGGATGTGTTGAAATTGTTTCCTTCAGAGAAAAGTTAGGCACGTATGAATTCCAAACACTGTAAAAAAGTGAAAGACATTTAGAAACTTGAGTTGTTTCAGTGCCCAACAGTTTGGTGAGCAGATGCAGCAATCCAATCCAGAGTTGTTTGATCAGTTAAGGGGCCAGGCTCAGGCTGCGGTCGATCAACACAGAACACAGAATCAACCCAGGGAAGGACAAGACCCGCAATCAGGTTAGAAAGCATCAACTGGACATTGCAACATTGTAGCTAGTAACATATTCCCCCCCCCCCCCACCCACCCACCCCCTTGGATGTGATGCTAGACCATGGCAGGTTACTGTTCAGCATTGCAACATGCAGTCAGGTTGCCATTAGATAATAATTCACTTAGTCTTACTAGTACCTAATGATTAGTTCTGGGCCAGGTTCAAAGCCTGATTGAGCCAACCCAGGTTTGGCAAGAATTTTCATTTCAGTTTAAATTTGTAATTTTGGTGAGGTTTAATGGTTTACATATTACATCTGTCCTTTACATGTAGGTTTGAGTTTGAATAATCTTAATCACTGCAAAACCAAAGCGGCAAAACCCATTTTTATACAAGAAAAATTAAATATTTCAGTTACCCTTTTTGTTCTGGATTAGTGTTTACCAGCTTTCAAATAAATCACTGCCTTGTATTTAGTAAATCCTAAGATTTCATTTAATTTGTAGATGGTTCTGTAGTGGAGGGAGTGTGAGTGACCGCAGATCACTGTGCAAATCAGACAATGGGAAGGTTCTTAATGCATACAATGTAGACCTGTGTTCTTGACTCTTTGTATGCATTCTTCCTTTGCAGATGATGGTGATGCTAGTTCACAGTAACTCAGTTGTTCTTGAATTCTGATTAATTATAACTACATGTAAAATTATTTAGTGTATCATATTGGATGGATGAGCCTTGAAGAACTGTCAAGACAGAAAAAAGAGATCAGCATACATGTGGCTAAGTCTAAATGATTTTCTCACAGAGTGCTGTTCATTTTGAGAGATTCTGTGAAGAACAAATGTATTTTCAAACAGACAATCTTACAAATCAATAAGTAAACTACTTTTTATGCATGGAATCTATCAACATGAACAGATTAGGCAAGAGTGGTTCAGACATTTTAGAAGACATGAATTAATGAAAAAATATATTGTGTCCCATGGGACTTTGATTTATGCTGAAAAGAGAAACTTACTAGGAAAACATTATTACCAACCTGTCAAAGGGCACTCCCTCAGGTCAAACTGTACAAGTGATTTGTATCTTTTTGTTGTTGGTCTAAAGAGGAATGGGTGTCAGTCTAGCTTTGATTACTGAACTTAAAATGTGATAAATTTAAAGTGTTATAAAATGAATCATTTCAAAAGGTAAATAATATTTAAAATACATTTCTGTATTTAAATATATAAGTTGTTGAACTTGATTCTTGAAATAACGGGGACCTAAATTAGACCGTCTTTGCATATTTGAGATAAGTAGCCCTAGAGACTAGAATGACACATAGCTTAAGAGCAAGACTGCAAATCACTGCTTACAGTTGGTGTTTTGTGTTCCTCACAAAATGCCAAACTATAGCTGATCAGGGGTGGTGAGAGCCAGGGGGGGACTCTCATAAAAAGGATGGGGCACTGCTCATTGTACCATTTAGGGTTTTGAAAACCTAGGGTGGTCAGCCTCAAAATGTCGACAGTGAGAGCTTTTCTGGTTCTTTTTTAGGGTATTGAGCGAAAGGAAATGGGATGAAATTGTGTTGTTTTAGAATTAGTACCTCTCTAGGAGTGAAAACAATTCTAAGCCGGGTCCACAAAACAGGAGCTTGGCACCTCTTAGGTTGTTCAGCCACAGAAGACCCACAGCGAGAGCTTTAGTGTTACCCTTTAGGGTATTGAGCTGAAAACAAATGAGATGAAATTATGTGTTGTTTTAGAATTGGCACCTCTTAAGGAGTGAAGAAAATTTCAAGCCACACCCTCTTAGGGATTCTTTTCAATGTTTCCAACAAGCAGTCCAGTCCTTTTTATATGGGAGTATCCCCAATGGGGGAGGGGGTGAGAGGTTGCTTTATTCCCAGACTGCCTCGCTCCTAGATGAATTTCCTAGATGAGTTATCTTTTGTTTCCCATGCCATCTTTTAGATTGAATGATGGGCCAAAAGATTTTGGCTGCTTGATCAACATTGTCTGAGGCTAACAGCCAAGACTAATTGCCTCAGGATTTTCATTTAAGTCTATAAAACTAGTATTTTTTCTTATTTATTCCTATATTTCCTCTACTGTAAGTCAAAACAAAAATGCAGTCTTTAATACCGTTAGAACAATGACCAATGATAGGACAAAAGGTGAAAAGTGTTGTACTGCAGTGTTTTTTTTAAAGGTTAACTTATCACAAAAGTAATTTTGACAAAATTATTGAATCAGTAAAAGAGCATCTAGTATGCAGCCACTGTGTTTTCAATGTTATAAATATGAAAAAATATGATGGCCTCAAAAATATGTGGTGTACTGTGTGAGGTTAAGTACATGGATTCCCAAACCAGTATCACTTTTTTACTTACCTCTAAGTAACATTGAAATGTCTTAGAAAGTTGTCATCTTTGGACATTGCAAAATTTAATTTATTTCAAGATGCTTTGTTCCTGAAATAAAGCTCTCAATTGATAGAAAAAAATTGCACATAGAGACAAATTCTTTTTTTTTAGAACTAATCACCTTGCAATGTAAGGCTGGTTTTCACAAGAACATAAGCACAGGCTTTAGCACAACTGAAAAAAGCCGCGTCATAAACATGAAAAACATGAGCAGAAACATAAGGAAGAATGCACTGAGTTGTCTTATTCTGGTAACGCGCTCGACATAAGCACAAGAAAAAACGAACAGTTCTGTTTTTCTTGCGCTTCTGCTCCAGTGAAAACCAGTTTATGGGGTTAATGTTTAGCTTCCGGTTAGAATTTTGATGAGGTCGGATGAGAAGCAGACGTTCTTAGGCTTGTCACGCGTTCCTCCCCACGAACGTTCGTGGAGAGGAACGCGTGACAAGCCTAAAAACGAGGAGGCTAATGAGAATCATCTGATTCGTCAGGATATCTATCATGGTTTCCTCCCTCCTTTCCTCCCTACCCTAGCAAAACTATTTAATTAGAAGCACTTCCGAAGGACAAATATGTCTTCTTTAATCTTTTTTTTTACGAATGTGTTATTAGATTTGCAAAAACAAATATATCGCCTTCCAAGTACCTCGGAGTAAAATAAAATTTACAAACCCTCTCTCTTGTATTTTTTCAATGCCGACAAAACATCACTTGGGCGGGAGGAGTTAAGTGGTTGATTTTCCGGTGCCCCCACCCTACCATGGTTGGTTCTAATGGAATTGGTACCCAAGACATTGTTACATTGCCTGATTTCATACGTTGGGGGCCTGAGTACGAGTCCGTCTATTATGGGATTAACAACGCAAGACCCATATATTCAGAAAGAGCACACCGAGCTTTATGCACCTGTCAATTGAAACCCCCCCCCCCCCCACCCCGGGGAAGTATGGGGCATTGATGGGGGTTACTAAGGATTTTGGCACCTTTTTGTGTCCGAGGGGGTGGGGGATTTGTTGTTTTTTGTTGCATCAGTTTTGCCCGTGGGGTGGGGGATTAGTAAGGTTTTGACATTCGTGAACGAGCGAGGACTGAGGCGAGTGAGTCGTTGTGCTTTCTCATCCCCAAAGGCGGTTTCAAGATGGACGACATTAAGGATGTTCGCGCCCATTGCTACTGCGCATCTCTAGTGCGCACGCTATTCATTGGTCACGCGCGTGCCACGTCATTTTCAAGCGCACGCACGGATTCGAAAACTCAACAAAATATAGGGCTGATGACCTTTGCGTTAACTTTGTGTGCGAATATTTTTGTTGGATGCTCGGTGACCCCCACTTTTTTTTCGGCAGATCACTTCCTTTTCTGATTCTTTCCATTATACTAAAAAACAAAGAAAATCTCTACGTGGGAAGTTTTAATTATTTCTTATATACTATTCAAATAGGGCCGAATTGGTACGTGGATACAGGTGTGCGTAACTTAGAAGTTGTCATTTTTAAGGCTAATTCTAGCTGATTTAATGACATATGCAGCAAAGATCTATCAAATAGGCCTATATATGCTGTTTTAAGCACACATAACTTAGATATGATTCCTCAACTTAAATATATGCCGATAGTAATGAATCCGGCCAGAATCGCCTCGAATGACTGGAAATCCTAGAAATGCTATGGCCCGGGCTGCGCCTTATCTTCAAAACGAGTTCGGTGACCCCCGATTTTTTTTACGTTTTTAATCTAATCTTATCATTTTCTACCTGCAGTCAAAGTTTTAAAAAAATCTGTGCGTGGGAAGTTTTTGGGCGCGAACGTCCTTAAGGTATTGTGTTGATTTATATTTTTTCTAATTAAACTGAGAGCTCAAGAGTTATTTATTATAGTTTTAAAATCGATTAAGATGAAGTAAAATTAATATTCTAAAGATTGATGGTATGTTTCTTGCGTTGATTTTCAGTGGATATTTCAATGATTTTTGCTTGTTCGAAGTCGAGCGCCGATTTCATGTTTAATATTCCAACTCATTATCAATTGAATTGTTTATTGTTTTATTGAGCTTTGGGTCTTGATATTCGACTAGCGAGGACACACGGCCAAATAGCCTTTCCAATCATTTTACTTCTTTAATTTCTTTGCTTAATATAAAAGCTCTTTTAAATTTTCTTTGAGTTGGAATTGCTGATTCTCAACCCACGCGCAATGAACTCAAGCAAATAGTGAATTGCGAAAAAGAATCCAATTCCATCGGGACCCATCGGTTTTCCACTGCAGTATTTTTTATCCCACCCTGTAAAACAAAGGTCACAGTTTTTGTGGAGACGATGACATGGTTTGTCCCAGGGGTGGGGGAATTTTTTCACTTTACTTGGGGTTTAGAAAGAAAACAGGGCCCATGTATATGGGGCATTATCACATTTTTTTTCTACTCCAAGGCTAATGCCCCATACTTCCCCGGGGTGGGGGGGGGGGTGGGGGTTTCAATTGACAGGTGCATTACAAAATCTTTTTGTTTCGTGTGCAAAGAAATGTATGGATTTCCGGACAAGTGTCCGGCAATCCATACATTTGTTACTAAATTTTGAAGTTTTGAACGGCTGTATCTTGTTTGATATTGGCCCAATTAACATGAAACTTTAGGATTTTGTAAAGGTCGGTGTGCTCTTTCAGAATATATGGGTCTTGTGTTGTTAATCCCATAATAGACGGACTCATACCCAGACCCTCACGGTATGAAATCCGGCAATGACCTTTATCACCATCGAAACTTTATGTTGAAAGGGTGCTCGAACATTTGAGCAGATTTTGCCTACACAATGGGTTTTTACTGGTCTTTAGGTGCCATTGCAGCTGGTTATCTTGTCGGTGAATTTCTACGAGTGATTCTTCGGCGGGTACTCTCAAAAGCGCACTATATTTACGCCAACGAACTTATCTCGACGTTCCAGTTGTCTGTTTGCGTCTTCGAGATATCAGTAATCGGAAGATTCTACAACGTCTGGATTGCACTCTGTTGTTCTTTTTGCCTGTTAACTTTAAAGAATGCCGAATATATTTTCGAGGGAGCATTCGCGAATCCATGTGGACTTATGGAAGACTTCGTTTACAAGAAAGGGTATTGGATAGCGGACAATGTAACGAAAATTGTATTTCAACTTGTAGGCGCCCTTCTGAGCTTTCCGTTCATTCAAATGCTTTGGAAATCAACGTGGAGTGACCTACACCATCAGCAAATGAAGAAGGGTCTGCGATCTACACTGGAAGTTTCCCTGTTGTACGGAATTTCGATCGAAATTCTGGCGACCTTCGTGACAGCCATCAGCGACTTCTTGTCGCGTGGCGGACTCAAAAAGTTCAACCCGGTCATTCGATCGGCGTGTTGCGTCCTTGTTAGCTACTTTCTCGCCGAAACCACCGGCACATGGATGAATCCAGCTCTGGCCACTGCTCATACGTTTATTTTTTGCACGAGGAAGGAAGTAATATCGGAGCATTTGTTCGTCTTTTGGCTCGGACCGATCATCGGTACGCTGGCCGCTATCGAGGTAAACACGAGACTCTTGAAGCCCGAGGACAAAAGAAAGAAGAAAAGCTTGGCAAAGAAGATCAAAAAATCTTCAGCAAAGAACCACAGAAATGGAACATTGAAGCCTTCCTCGGAAACGAAGAAAAGACACGCCAAAAACGCGTAAAATTAATTTAACGTTGCTTTTCAACAAAATATAATATAGTTGGAAAAAGTTACAAATTATAAACAGACAATACGTGCTTCTTCGAAGAGTTGCACAATATCCCGTATTGTTTTCGAACAGTTTAGTAATACATCTTAAGTTTTCAATTTTAATTTCTTAAATCATGAATTCGCTTTACCTCCAGGAAAAATATTCCGCCATGCATGTGCCCGGAACAGAACGTGTTAATTGTCGTATTTGTATTTTAAAAATTGTCTAAATTTATAAAGTAAAGTGTTTCTGTTCCACTCGACGTCCGTGCAGTCCAACATACTTAAACAATTTAAACAAGTAATGAAGAGTTGATCAGGAAAGTCCTAGGTTTATAAAATGTTTTAAAAAATCTTTTCGTGTGTTATCTGCAGGTAATTGCATGAAGTTTTACCATATTTTAACTGGTTGCACATTTTAGTTGATAAATATTCATTACACATGTGATTGTAAAGAGCAGTTAATCTTTTCGATGCTAAACACGTGCTCCAGTACAATACCATTTTCCTACTGACTGTAATGGTCTGGCAAAATATTTGTTGAATTTTTTCGAAAGCTCGCTGTAAATTTCTTTTCCATTTCATTTTGCCATGAAAATGCCTGAAATTTTTAGATTTAGAAATTTCAGTAGTTTTTGGTTTAAATACCCAAGACATTTCCAAACCTTCGTAACACTGCTGTCATGGTCATTGAATGTGTAATATTTGCTACTCGCAGTCACATTCACTTGACTTACAAATATTGAACCACAATATAAAGTGCATTTGATCATATTTATATGGAAAATGTGCATTATAAGTTTTAAATTATTATTATTATTAGCCTCAGTGAGAGCAGCAGTACTGTCATCCAGAACATTGCATTAGCCAATGCTGCCATTTTTAATACTGCACCTATGAAAGCTGTAGTTAAAATGTGGTCACTGGACTTGCAAATGGAGCTATTAGAAATGCCACACCCACAAAGGCTAAGGGTGTATTCCTCCTGTAACAATATTAGTGCAACATTGTCGAGAGTATAGAGAACGAAGCGAGAAGAGAGCTTCTACAACACGTGCTCAAGATGGCAGATAACAAGAACAACTTTTATTCTCCAAAGCGAGGTCGTGACGGAAGCGTCACGCGTAACGTAATACATATTGTAACACCTTTGGGGTGATCCGAGTTTGGATCAGTGATCCAAGATCTGTCTGGAACATGGTGCATCAAAGGAACCGGTGAATCCATCACCAGAGTGGATTCAACAGGTTCCTTTGATGTACCATGATCCAGACAGATCTTGGATCACTGATCCGAACTCGGATCACTCCAAAGGAACGCACCCTAAGAGTTTTATTCTTGTATTCTTGGTCGTCCTTGTTCCTCACAGGAGCAAACATTTTGGGCTCCAGGTCCTGTTCCAGCTCAAAACAGTTTCCAGCACTTAGATTTTTATGGGTTGTTATAGCCACTCTTATCACTTGATGCTACAATCATGGTATCAAAAACTATCCAATCATTAGCAAGACACGTTGCCATTTTTGTAACATAATTGGTTACCATAGCAACAGCACGACTTGCTAAAACACCCTTAATTACAGCTTTAGGGGCTAATATAATTTAAGATCAGCATGGTGAAATTAAGAATGATAAGGAGCAATTTTTGGCAAAGTTTAAAAGAATTCTTTAAGGGGGTTCAGAGCCACCTTAAATTTTCAAAAATTTAAGGTGGCTCTGAACCCCAATTACAGAATTTAAGCCGTGAACATTATTATATGACATTGCCTAAAGCATAAATATAAGAGTTTGTATGGGAATGTAACGATCGTATGTAACATTTTGAAATATGGAAGACGTGTGTGATACTTCTGTCTGTGTCATTTTGGTCAGTTTTAAACGCGACTCGAGCGAGTATCGGTTCAACGTTTCCCCTCTACATAAAAAGCGGCCTCAAAACGGCACAGAGACAAAAGTAACACACAGAAGAGTAGCAGTAAATCGGGTTTTCATTCAGTTTCTTCTCCGTATTTTTAAATGTTCACGGCAACTAACTACTCTACTTGAGGAGCTTGGATTCTAATAATCTTATGCACGCCACCTGTCACTGTAAGCCCACACCCTGGGAAACATCGGGCATTAGCGGTCACAGAGCAAAACCAAACAAGGATAATGCCCTACGTACAGGGGCATAATTTTTGGGTCGGTCCTACCAAAAGGAGGATAATCTCCTCCTTAAAGGGGACAAAAAATCTCCTTGTCTAAACCCGCAGTATTACTTCCAGAAGAGGATTGGCATTCATTTCTGAATACTTCAATGTTTGGAAAACATATTTTCACATGGAACAAGTGATGATACAAATGGTTGACAGACCAAACACGACTCCTATTGGTCAAGATAGGAAAACTTTGACACTCGAAGCTTTACTCTTTTTAAATCTAGCTGTTTTAATACGCGCAAGTCTGTAGACTGTTTTTGGCACTGGTCTGCCATTGTTCGGCTTAGTTCAGGCAAGACCGTGGTTTCGATCCTCCATGTGTCCCATGTGGATCTCATCATTTGCGGGTATTGAAATACTTTGTACGTCTGTTGTTGCTAGCACAACTCGTACATGTGAGAATGTAAAACATTGTATGGCCTTGAACAAATTACACTTCTCATGGTGATGATACAAATGGTTGACAGGCCAAACATGACTCCTATTGATAAGATAGGAAAAATTTGACCTTCAAAGCTTTGCTTTAACGAGTACATGTTTCAAAGATCTCCCTTTTCTTTATTAAAGCGGGGGAGGGTCTTTATTGATCTCTCTTAGTAGAGGCTGATTTTCTATTAAATGCCATTTACTTAAAAGAAGGCTTTTAAGATTAGGCATCGATGGGAAATATTCTACAACAAATGGCAAAGTTCTTTTGCGTGTTTTTTGTTTATTTTGTAGAGCCAGCATTCTGTCGCTAAATTTCTAAAGAGAGTATGTTCATCAAGGTTATCTGGATAAACTGTGTCGCGTAATCTGCGTTTGAATTGTGTAATGTTTTCTATAAAGTAAAACGTAGCTATTGAAGAGTTTGACAGTTTTTCTACTGCGTCTCAACAACAAAATAGATATTCTTCGCACCATAGCTTTTAGATCTAACAGCTTATCGCAATTCAAAAAAACATGGTACAAACTTCTTTAGATACGTGAATGCTAGTGTCATTTCCTTCAAGCTACACTTTACTGCTATTTTGTATATATTATTTTTCAGAGTTAAAATAACAATTATTTGTAATTAATTTCTTTTTAATTTAGTCTGTATATATTATTTTGCATAGTTAAAATAAAATAAAAAAATAAAAAAAAAAAGAGTTGGTTCTCAGAAGTCTTAAAGCTTCGCCTTACTTGATTAAACTCCTGACCTCTGGAGGGAGGGTGCGACAGGTGAAGTGTGCGTATTGCAAAGTTTCTGTCGGTTTGACGTGCCGGGGGTGCGTACACACACGTCGAGAATAGATTCCTTGTTAAATTTTTCACCCTTATATACACATGTATCCAAGGAAGTTATTTCTTTATCTTAAATTTCAGCCGTGAATTTAATGGTCAGATGATAGTTATTTGCTAGCTCTATAAAAGAGTTTTCTTTTAAGATAAGGCTAAGCATATCTCTACAGTAGAGGGTACGTATGAGAGGTCTGTTCAGGTGGAATGTCTGGTATGTTTTGCATACAATGGTGATTCCCCAGCATGTAGAATAGCATATAGGCTTGTTACACTAGTATTGTGTCTTTTGCGACCGTCTGTTGTTGCTTTAAGGTATGAGTGGAGCCTTGTCTTAAAGGTATGATTCCTGAACTTTAGCCGCAATATGGTGAAGGTGGTAATCAACAAATGACGAGGTTCGTTCTTTTGAACCATCGATCATGGCCAGATACGACTGGCCTTCCGACCGGGTTTGGTTTGTAAATCTTTGAAAGGGTATAGAAAACTGGAATTCGAGGCGGATTTGGGGTTAGGGATAGCAATTTCTCTGTCATTTCATCAATATGGCTAGATTGGTAGAGCGTTTTAAAGAGTTCCTTTACTCTTTGAGACGCTTTTGTTACCATTGGTAGCGCTAGGGACTTGTAGCTTTCTCTTTTGTCCAGTAGCACTTGTCCCTCTCGTATTTTATCTTCTTTATTCCTAGTGGCCATTGTTGTCGACCCTTTATCTGCCTTTTTAACACTGATATTTGTGTTTTGTTCAAGATCTTTAATAGCTTGACGTTCCCTGTGAGGCAAGTTGTTTCTCGGCTTAAATATTTTGACCTTTGCCAGTTGAATTTTGACCCCTTCTAAATATGTTTCCAACGCAACCGAGGGTTGAATTGGCGGCTCCTAGTTGGATTTCACGTGGAAGGGGCGTGGCTCTTTGTTCTGAAAATAAAACATATACGTATGTACAAAAAAAAATACTGTAGACGCATTCGAAATCGTTTACAACTTGTAAGCTTATGTAAGATGTAAGGTTATCTGACTTTCGTTTGTCACTGGCGTGGGAATAACTTTGAGACCCCTTAAGGCGGGGGTCAACGAGTGATGAAAGCCGTATTTTGGCTGGGTATTATGTTTTTAATGCAAATATCTTACGTTTCAAGCAATCAAGAATCTCTATGCTCATTTCATATATCTATGTTTTGGGTCGTATTGTAAATTTTCTAGGGGATTTTTAGGTATATTTGGAGATAAATAGTTTTCCTCAAAGGATTAGTAAATGGAAATAGGAAATTTTGAAGAGTTGGTGTTGTTTTAAAATTAGAGTTTGAAGTTAAAAATTGGTAGATACAATCCAAACAGTTGCCCAACAACCTGGGGTGCCATTGTGTGGTCGGGCAACTGTCTGATGGTGTCCATTACCCTTTTTTCCCTTTCAACCTCTCTTTAAACTTACCAAAATCTCACTTAAATTCACGTGTAGCCCCGCCTTAACAATAAATTAATTCGGTCGCGTGTCAGTTTGGAATCTGAGAGATTTTTGATGTATCGTTTCTGTGATTCCAGTGTTTTCTGATTGATATCGCGCCCAAGCTTTTTTCCCCTTTCGTTGCGCTTCTTGGCACGAATGACCACAGGCTACCCAGACGTTTCAACGTATGGGCGGCTTGTGCTTTGGCGGGACGCGGGATTTAACAATTCTTGGCCGTGATATCTGGGAGCTGGGAGCTGAAACCTGGGGGAGAAGCGGGAATTAAGTCATCTCTGAAAACTTATCTTTTTAAACGTTTTTTTTTTTTTCTTAGGTTACTTCTTATTTCGCCTCGATCGTTAAATAACTTCTGAAACTTTGCACGATATGCAAATCGCCGTTGCACGGGGCACGCAACTATGTCGAAATCGCGTACATTAACCAATAAAAATTTACGATATACCGTCGATAAATCCACCGAGAAAATTGATGGAAGAGTATTGGCTCCTAGTCTGATTTCCTCGGCCTCGTTGAATATTTTTTTTTTTGAAACTTTCCACGACAATCTCCCCATTGCACGGGCCAAGCAACTAGGTCGATCGATGATGAAGAAAACTGCTTCGTGTAAGAAGGCGACAGAGTTACCCGGCTAGAACTCAAGGTTCAAGGTTCAAGGTTCATTCATCCTCGCTGATTGGCCAGAAAAATATTTTTATGGCCAATCAGCGGGACGGAATTCGACCACTTCTGGAACTGGTTCGGTAAGAGTAAGTTCCCAGGGGCTCCCCAGCTCTTGAAGTAAACTTTCGCCCAAAAATATCGCATCGCGATCGTCCCGGCTAGTAGCCCCTGGGTTTCCGAAGAATGCAGTTTATCCAGACAAGATCGCAAAAGAGAAAGTGACGAACAGATGCGAAAACAACGAAAATTGAGTGTGCGGATGAGGTTTACTTTGTATATTTTCTAGGTGTGAAGGAGTCCCATTTTTTGTGTAAAGGCCGGTAAAGGTCTTCGTTCGGTAAATAGATGTCGAAAAAGTGTGGTTGTGTCGTTTGATGAGAATATCCGAATAAGGTGAAGGTATCGTCTACGTATACGCGTATCGAAACCAAACCGAAGGACGAGCGTTGTTGTTTAGGACCCATTTCTCTTCAAAATGACACATAAAGATGTTGGCCAAAACAGGACCTAAAGGAGAGCCCATAGCCACGCCGTCAATTTGGTCGTAGTACTGACCATTAAATATGAAGTGGCTCTTCTTTGTGGCAAACTCAAGTAGAACTTTTAAGACTGAGCGAGGCAGTGTTGGTGGATCGGGGAGAGCATACAATTTGTCTAGACAAATTTGTATTGTCTCATCTAGTGGACAATTGTGAACAATGAAGTAATATCAAACGAGCGCATGATTTCATTGTTATGGTTATACAAAACGTAGATTGCATGACAGAAAAACAGAACATTTTAAAGGGATCACAATTACCTGTCATGCATCTGCCGTCGCAGGCCATGTCACGTCAACTGGTCACAACTTAAAATGGGACCACTTTGAGATATTAGCAAAAGGTTGTTCTGATACTCACTTCAAGATAAAGGAGACTCTACTAATTCAAGAATTCAAACCTAACCCTAACCCTAACCCCAACCGCGAAAACTGATACCCTTGTTAAGACACAAACATTCGTTTAGGCGACCGTTTTCACACTCATGGACAAAAGTGCTGACACATTTGAGCAAAACAAACGCTTTCTATCCGCGTGCTTCTGTAATTTCAAAAAACATCTTTTTTGTCGATACTCAACCCCCCTCTCCCCCTTTTTCAATGTTGCAATACGCTCCGTGGACACTTTCGCGTCATTAATAACATTGAAAAGGGAGAGGGGGTCGAAATGTCAAAATTGGAGATTGAAAAACTCACGCGTTTAACGAAACAAGTCTTTTTCGGGGAGTGTCTCAACTGCTTTTGTCCATGATTGTAGCTTTGCGCCTGTTGTCCTGTTTTGAGGATGTCAGCCAGATTCCTTGGCGCAAAACATTGTTTTATTAAAGATAGATTCCAGCTGGCGGAAAATTTACGAAGTGCTCGCCGCTCGCCATTTGTAATTTCTAAGTTGCTCACTGCTTGCAAAACAAAAGTGATCACTGCTCGTGCCCGCAAAAATAAACGCACTGCTCGCATACTCGCAAAGACCATTCGATACTACTACTAAATAACAGGGCAGCCTCCGGGAACGAGAGTGACCGTTTTGCAGAAAGAAACGTTATAATCATTTGTGCTAACTTATCTGCTACCCTTTGACCTTGCCTTCTGTGATCTTTTATGTGATATCTATTTTTATAGGGCCTGTTTACAAGGAGAGAGAGTTACCTAGCAAGCGGGTTCCCCTAGCACTCACGCATTTCCCATTTTTTCTTCGTCATTTTCACAAGGCAGCTAGTGCCAGTCATTACTTGGCTAGGTAGCCGCGTGATGCGGTTCCAGTCGAGACCCACAAATTGGCCCTTGCTAACAATAGTCTCCAGTAACTCTGTGTTTAGTGCATCCGACTAGATCACGGAGGGTCGTGGGTTCAAATCCCATCTGGGACTTGGATTTTTTCAGAGTTCTCCTTACATTTAATATCATATTAGTGTTGTTGTTGTTTCATCTAATTAACAATTAGATTATGAGCTCGAGATTTCTATGGGGTGATAGTTGATGAGGCCGAAGGCCGAATCAACTATCACCTCATAGAAATCGAGAGCGAATAATCTAATTGTTTTAGTAGAATTCTTACTAAAGTTTAACTCAGATAACGGTTTCCAATTATTTCTCGTCGTATTATTAAACTTTGAACCTTAAAAAGATCGCCCGGATTGAGTTGGCAATTAAAATTGATCAAGTCGTGCACACGCGCGCATTATTTTTTCAATAATTTCAACTTTTTTAAGTCAAGAAACCGTAAATGTCCTCCGTTTAGTCTTACCAGGATTTTAATTACCCATTTTCATCAAAATTTTCCTCCAAAACTTTGGCAAAACGAAAAAACGTCGTCATTTCGTAGACGAGTTCCAGCCACTGCACACTAATGGCTGATAGTGTGCAATGGCTCAGCCAATCAGATTACAGCATTTGCATTAGTGTACAAGTAGAATTCTACTAATGACATTTAATATGCCTCTCAGGCTACTAAGAGAGATCTATAAAGACCCTCCCATGCTTTCATACAGAAAAGGGAGATCTTTGAAAATTGTACTCGTTAGAGCAAAGTTTTGAAGGTCAAACCTTTCCTATCTTGACCAATAGGAGTCAGGTTTGGCCTGTCGACCATTTGTTCATCTTCCATCTTGAGGTTGAATTGGATTCCCGGTTCAGTCCCCTGTCAGCTTCACGGCTAAATGGGAAGGAACAATTTATAAATCGACTTCGGCATGGAAAGTAAAAGTTTCTCACTGCCCACATTTTCGTTTAAAGAAGGTTTTAAATCCTTAAAGAAACTGAACACAGAAAGGCTGACCGTACGGTTGGGGTTAACTGTTTTGTATTTTCCTTAATCAATAATGATTCTTTAATTCTACAATGAATGTCAGAACGTCCGGTTGCTAAAATTTCAAATGGTCCCATTTGATATTGTGTCCTGTTGAGGTAATGTGATCCGCAATGGCTGATGCTTGACAACTCTTCGTGAGTACTTGGGACTGTGATGACTTTTAAATAGGTAAACCGAAGCGTCGTTTACACGACAGAAAAACTGAACATTTCAAAGCTAGCCTTTCAGGATTTAAAACCTTCTTTAAACGAAAGTGTGGGCAGCGAGAAACTTTTACTTTACTAGCCTTTTATCAGTTTTTTTCACAATTGTCTTAATTAGGTTCCAGTCTTTCTCTTAAGCGTTTAAATATTTTGTTGTATTATCCAACCGTCACTTCTGAGGATGTATGTTGACGCATACGAAACGTTAAGTCATGAATCAAAGTTTTTTACAACATGCGTTGTCTTGTCATTTTGTATATTATTTCTGTTATGACTTTGCTATAGCTGTACCACAGGTAGCCCAAGCTCTCTAGGCATTGCGTAATAGCGTAAATATATAGATTTAGGCCAGCCTAAAAGCGTAGCTCCTTGGCTGGGTTGTTCAGTTCAGTGCCTGATTAAGCTAACCCAGGAATAGGAAGAATTTTGATTTGAGTTTTGTAACTTTAATTTGCGGTGAGGTTTTCTGTTTATTGTTTGGCTTTCTGTTTTGAGTTTTGTAATCACCAACTAAGCTTCTGTTACCTTATACACAAAACAAAGCACCAAAAAACCTTTGTAGAGAAGAAAAAGTTATAATTCGAATAAATTTTAATCCTGAGGTAGCGTTAACCGGCTTCCGAACAATCCTGCCCTGTTTTCAACATGTTAGCCTGCAAACAGGTTCTCCGTATGGGTTATTCCGAGATTTGCTTTTGAATGGCCACGGGCGGGCGAGAGAGGGAGAGCCTGTAATGGTCCTTGTACGATTTGAGTTCTGCCTCCTTTTCCGCTTGACTGATTTGTCAAGTTATCAAATTGAAATAAACCAATCACAAAGAAGGTGGAAATGACCTTGTAGGTCAAGAGGGCTGTCAAAAATGAAACTTTTGATATAAGTGCGCTTGTTTACATGTAAGTTCTGTTGTTATGAACTCGAATCCAGAAACTCCGAAGAAAACATTTCGACGAAAAGCTGGAACAAAACCGCTCGATTTATAAAAGTGTTCCCTGCCAATAAATTATATTTTCAAATCCTACTGTTGAAATCGTGCCATGCTTTGAAAGGGAACCTCCACTCCAACAAAAAGTTTACTTCAAATCACACGAAAAAATTTTAGGAATCAAATTTGTTTGAAGTTTTAACTAACAAAGCGCGTTTACCTAAATACGTGAATTATAGAATCGCGTATTTTTGTTTTCAAATTTCCCGGGCGCCGCCATCTTGAATAATTGTGACGTGAAATGGTTGCCCCTTTGTTATTAGACAAAAGCTCTTTGTGTCAGAACAATAGAGCAACCAAGACACGTCACAATTATTCAAGATGGCGGCGCCCAGAAAATTTGAAAACAAAAATACGCGATTCTGAAATTCGTTTTTCTCCACTTAAGACACTTCTGGAAAAAAAAATTAAAACTAACGTTATTGCAAATACTTTATCCTGCGGTTTAAAGTGATTCTTTGGTAGGAGTGGAGGTTGCCTTGAAGAGATATTAAGAGGCTGTCTCTCTAAAAACCGACCACTGATTTTACTTCGAAAATTCGATTTTTCTCATAAGCTGGGATTTTAAAGCCCTTACCTAGTTAATCACTAAAATGAGTTTCATTTGATTAAAAATTGTAATTGAATTTTCCTAGGCTTAGTTAAAGTTCGGTCCGCTGGACTCAAGTTGCATGCCTGCCGAAACTGGAAAAATAGCACATATTGCCGTCGCTCTAAAAAAATTAATATTCGCTCAAAAGTCCCAATTCTTTTTTTAAACTATAGACATATCACAGCAGTTTGTTTAGCCATGTTGCAATTATAATTCAATGTTGTTCCTTCAACGGCTGAAAGCAGATTTTCTACCCGTTAAATCGAGTTTTGAACCATACACGAAAATAGCGCTACTTTGAAGGCGCGTTTTAAAAATGTGGCACCTGTTTGAAACCGCTGAACTACATGAATAGAAAGTATAAATGAACACTTAATTCAAAACAATAATATAATTTGTCTGCCCACTATGTTTTCAAAACTAACGACCGCTTAAAGTTCGGGAAATTTTGAAAATACTTCAGTGAGTAATTGCATACTCGCCTTCGTGAAGTGCTCCTATAAATTCACCTAAATCTCTTACCTGGCTTTAAGATTAAAGTTTGGTCCTTTGTAGCAATCCTTGAATCCTAGGTAGCATTAAAACTGCCAGCTTTTCCTTCCAGCAGTAGGTTTGTATACAAGGTACATTTATACGTTCCTGATCTGTGTCGAGCGTGACAGTCACATACTTCCGTGTTCTTTGTATTGCTGACCATTGTTTTCCTCGAAGTCGGTTTAATCATGTAGAGTCCTCTTAAAAGGTTTGTAGAAGCACTCTTTTGAACAACTTTCGGCACACATACAAGTATGAACAGTAAACGGTGATCAGGGGATCCACAGAAGGATTCATAAATGTCACGGCCATTTTGTGTTTACAACGGGTGTTTTCGTTCTCAATCTTCGCGTGAGTATCACAACCTGATTCCCGTGATACAGATTGGGAACTAATTTAGGGTGCCTTTCTTTAAGAAAATCCAAGATCTGAAAGAATCCGAAAATGCATTTTGCGTTTCTTTACTAAACAGATCAGTCTTATATCTCTAGGATCATGGTGTGTCAAAGGAACTGAAGTATCCACTCTGGAGGGTAGTACAGCGGGGTCTCTGTCACGGTTAACGAACGGAAAAAATAGAGGATCACGGATCACTAATATAAATATGTCTTTTTTCCGAAACACGGAAATAAGCACGTAAGATACTCTTGATAATAACCTATCTAGAAAGAGTGTTTGAAGAAAGCAAATTACTGAAAGGCTTAATCAAGGCTCCATATTGCAAATCGCATACCTAAGTCACCCTCGACAGACGACTCTAACCATTCGACTCAAATATAGTGGTAAAATCAGGAGTATGGGTTTGTACTCCAAGGTCCTCACGAGTCACGCAAAACCTTCAAGTCACAAATCACGAAGAAAAATTTCCTAAATTCACGTTTCAAGGAAAATTAAATCAGCTAACCACTCATCACGAGAATACCCCCGTGCGACCCTCACTCCGGGAGTGGATTCTTCGGTTCTTTTGACGCACCATGATCCGAGAGATATACGATTGATTTGTTTGGTAAAGAAACGCAAAATTCATTTTCGGATTCTTTCGGATTCCCGATTTTTATTGACCATGAAGTTCTGACCCAGATTCTATTAAAGAAAGCCACCCTAAATTAGTTCCCAATCTGTATCACGGGAATCAGGTTGTGATGCTCACGCGAAGATTGGGAACGAAAACACCCGTTTTAAACACAAAATGGCCGTGACATTTATGAATCCTTCTGTGGATCCCCTGATCACCTTTTACTGTTCATACTTGTATGTGTGCCGAGAGTTGTCCAAAAGAGTGCTTCTACAAACCTTTTAAGAGGACTCTACATGATTAAACCGACTTCGAGGAAAACAATGGTCAGCAATACAAAGAACACGGAAGTATGTGACTGTCACGCTCGACACAGATCAGGAACGTATAAATGTACCTTGTATACAAACCTACTGCTGGAAGGAAAAGCTGGCAGTTTTAATGCTACCTAGGATTCAAGGATTGCTACAAAGGACTACTTAAAGCCAGGTAAGAGATTTAGGTGAATTTATAGGAGCACTTCACGAAGGCGAGTATGCAGTTACTCACTGAAGTATTTTCCAAATTTCCCGAACTTTAAGCGGTCGTTAGTTTTGAAAACCTAGTGGGCAGACAAATTATATTATTGTTTTGAATTAAGTGTTATTTATACTTTCTATCCATGTAGTTCAGCGGTTTCAAACAGGTGCCACATTTTTAAAACGCGCCTTCAAAGTAGCGCTATTTTCGTGTATGGTTCAAAACTCGATTTAACGGGTAGAAAATCTGCTTTCAGCCGTTGAAGGAACAACATTGAATTATAATTGAAACATGGCTAAACAAACTGTTGTGATATATCCATAGTTAAAAAAAAGAATTGGGACTTTTGAGCGAATATTAATTTTTTTAGAGCGACGGCAATATGTGCTATTTGTCCAGTTTCGGCAGGCATGCAACTTGGGTCCAGCGGACCGAACTTTAACTAAGCCTAGGAAAATTCAATTACAATTTTTAATCAAATGAAACTCATTTTAGTGATTAACTAGGTAAGGGCTTTAAAATCCCAGCTTATGAGAAAAATCGAATTTTCGAAGTAAAATCAGTGGTCGGTTTTTAGAGAGACAGCCTCTTAATATGTTTTTCCTATTATCATGGAGCGCCTACGACTAAACATACTTATTCCACTTAGCATTAAATAATAAAAATCCTCGTAGTTATTGTAAATAGTAGTAGTAGTAGTAGTAGCAACTTTCTTTGAAGAAGGTAACACTTAACAGTTAAAAACTGACAAACCAGTGGCCCTCTATCCTAAGTTAAAAATTAAAATTACTATTTGCACTTGTGAGATATAAAAAAAATTACAAAAATATAAAACAGCTAAAATTTAAGAATTATGATTTTTTTTAAAATGGAAATCATGATATACACATCAGGGGTTTTATCTCGTAAAATTTGGAAAAAGTTTTCTAATATTAACTAATATTAACTGTATTAACTGAATAACAGGGATAGAATTTCATAAATTGCAAATTTTGGAGGTTTGCCTCCTAGATAATTGTGTCCTTTACCAATGTTGAAAATTTGACAACATTCGGTTAAAACCCTGTAAAGATATCCTGCGTGAAATATTGGTGATCGGTCTATTTGGTCATTTTGAGAAATATGGCTTTAAAGTTTTCCTTCCCTAATTGGCCCTGTGAACGTGGGAAGGGGGTTAAGGGAAAGGGGAGAGGAGTATGTCGAAAGGTTTTACATTGATTGAATACTCGAATACATACCAGTCATAGAAATGTTAAACAGGCATAAGGAGCGTACAAGATGGCACAGAAAACAGTGTTTGGGACCATGATGCAAAATTCTCATACGTACACATCACGGTGGGCCAAAAGGCCTAAACATGGTTCATTTAGGCTATTTTGGTATTCTTTGTATGTTTCATCACCAAACTTGGCATATGAACTTGCGCTGTGTTCCCAATTGTTTTGACATCAAGATCGACACAAATTTTTAAATGATGACGTCACAGATCATGATGTCACAAATATCCTTGATATAAAGTTTCTTTTCTCAAGAAAAAAAATATGCTGTTTGAAACACCTTGACGAGAGGAACGTAATGCCGAAAACGATTCCTTGCTATGACAAAAGCTTCGTGAGTTATGGCAAATTAAAACAAAAATCGTTGTCCCCCCCGGAAAGCTGCTAATCCATACTCTGTCTCAGAAATCGAAACCCTTTTTTCAGCTTTTTTCTGGGAAAGCTAATATTTTGCCGAGATATAATGCTTAGAGTGGCTAAAAATCGTATGAGAGTAGAATTTTAGTTTTGTGCTTTTTATTATGAAAAATTAAAGAATTAATTACGTCACATTTTATGACGTCACAAACACAGTTTTGCGGCGTTATCAATCACACGAAAATCTACCATCGTGATTGTTTTTGTATTACATTTGTCCTTATCGTCTCGGAAACCTCACCTGCAACATAACTGGAAATAGTGGCAAAACAACAACTCTAACTTAGAAATATTTCACACGGGGGGAACTTCTTTCTTGGGAAAACGCACTCCAAACTTTGAAAAGCCATATCTCAGCTAGTTTTTGTGATATGGACAAACGGTTTGCGGCATTGAACTTGTCTTGATAATTCTTTTCGAACAAAGGCAAAAACTTTTCCAAATTAGTAAATTCAATTTACAAGTTTTGTTAGACGTCATTAATTGTGAAGTCATAGCTTGAATTTTTTCTGTCACATTTAAACTCAAAATGATTGGGTCGATGTCCTATACCTCCTAGCCAAGTTTCGTAAACAAATCCTCAAAATTCACAAAATTATTGCAAAACGCACGTTCACATGCTCCATTTTAGAGGTGGTTCGGCCCCACCGTGCATCTCTAAAGCTTTTCTGTAAAGTATCATTAAAATGTACTAGATTGAATACATTTTGTGAGTACTTTTAGACTGTAAACTATGGTTGCTATGGGTGTTGCTATGTTGAAATATAGTTGCCAGTGTGCGAATTTCTTAATTTAAACGTACATCAAGGAGAAATTACAGCAAAATCGTTTCAAAATACGATTAACAATTGGTCAAAGATGGTGAATCTTCATGTTCCGAAAAAATGGGTTTTTTTGGGAAACAATTCAATGTCAGAGTATAAGATCACCTTAAAATTGTGCTTGCGTGACGCTCGCAATTATAGTGTAAATTACGCGTAACAAGAATTTCTTACACATCTTTTTCTATACAGCTTTTCAATTGTCCAAGCTGTATTTTTTATACCGTAAACACCGGCATATAAACGGCACTCGCAGATAAGCCGCACCCCAAGTTTGGGAACTCAAATTTTGAGAAAAAAATTTGGAAAGTCTTAAGAAAGATGTCAGTTATGTACATTCATTGTTTCCTCTGAAAGTTTCTAATTGAACGGGCCAACCCGCGCATTAACTAACTAACATTTAAACAGAGAACACTAAAATTCTTACCTATAATTTTAGCTCTGTAATAGCATGAAAATCCGACTTAGACATAAATTTGATCTTTCTCTGGTATTTTTATTCCATTATTTTTCATTATGTCAACCGTTTCTCAATAGAATTTACATTCAACAGCATAGACCCTTTGCATAAATGGCGCCTAAATTTGAATAACAATACTTGGTACATCCTTAGCCTCACATTCATGTTTCAAGACAAAGGAAATTTCACATGAATGTGAGGCTAAGGATGTACCAAGTATTGTCATTCAAATTTAGGCGCCATTTATGCAAAGGGTCCATGAACGCTTTGGTTTCGGTTTGTTTGTTCGTAGCTTAGTAACCAGGCAATTGATCAGAAGTTGGGAGTACTGGGAACGATACAGTTTACCATGCATTTTTTCGCTCGCTCGTTGAGGGATTGATTTCTGTCGAAGTGAGCGGCCATCGGCGGCAATGTAAACAACTTTCTGTAATATCCTTCTTCAGTGATTCTCCCAAGCTTTACGGTACTGGATATGGTCTTGATCTAACTGGTTGGTCAGATGTAAGCTTGATATGATGCTGAGCCAAACTTGTTGTACGTGGGGCTTCTGTGAACAAGCTTTGAAACTGGTTTGCAAGATCCATAAACTCTGGCCTTTGATCATGAGAAAGGTTATCTCCGATGACCACATCATTGACTGACTCTTTAGCAACATAACCACCAATCTCCAGAAAATCAACACTATCCACAAGGTCAACTTCGTCTACTTCACTTTCAACATGTCAGCTCTTACAAATGTTCGCGTTCACTTCAACAGCAACTGCTCCAACGGGCACAGAATCCTCTCGCTCAAAATACTTTTTCAGTAGATTTGCATGGTAAACGCTCTCTTTTCCTTTGACTCTCACTTTATAATCACTGAGACCCACTACTGCACTAACCTCAAATGGACCTTTCCACTGCATTAGAAGCTTGTTATGGTCAGTCGGTAACAGCACTAACACTTTAACTCAAGGTCCAAACTTCCTGACTTTATTCTTACAGTCATAATAGTGCTTGCCTTTGTTCTGAGCTTTCTGAAGCTCGGTGTGCGCCAGCTTGAGGGTATCTTCCAGCTTCTCACGTAGCTCAAACACATACTGATAGCTATTCTTTACTTCAGGCTCCTCCAGCTCTTTCGTCCAAAGCTCTTTAAGAATAAACATCGGCCCTCTAACAGCTCTTCCATACAGCAACTCAAACGGCGAAAACCCAGTAGACTCTTGAGGAACTTCCCGATATGCAAACAATAGCGGGTTGATGTAGCGATGCCACTGTCTTGGCTGTTCGCTGCACAATCTCTTCAGCATGCTCTCCATAGTTCCATTAAAGTTTTCAGTCAGGCCATTACACATAGGATGATAAGGAGTCGTAGTGAGCTGTTTAATGCTCAAAAGTCGCGTCACTTCCTTCATACACTCAGAGACGAACTGCGTACCAAGGTCACTTAAGAGAGAATGCACAGGAAAATCGAGCAAAACGGAAAATTCGTGGCCACAGTCGAAAACCTAACCTACCCTCATTTTCAGTCTATAGAGAGGTACTGACAAGTTTACAAACCTCCTAGGATTTATTTTCCCAAATACGGCCGATTTTTGGAATTATTTGAGATTTTGGATTTCGCCCGTCTGAAGCCTAAAATTAGCCGCCTCACAAAGGAAAATCGACCAGCCGGAAAAACTGCTTCGCGCAACCAAACATGTTAACCTATCGTTAATCTAACACTTAATTCTTTTAAAATGGACATCTAACATCCTATTTACGACATATTTCCGGTTCTGAAGTGTAAAATCAACGCTTGCTAAGCGCATTCAAAATGGCCAGTTGACAAGAGCTTACCAATGCGAAAATTTATAGCCAAAACTGAAATCGAGCTCCCGGTTATGGGAATTCTCCAAATTGCCCCAGATTTTGGTTTTGAAGCCTTGAGATAAAGTTTTTAAACGTACATTAAAAATTTGGTTGGGTTTTCGAGCGAGCGCTTCACAATGAATAGACCACTTTGAAGAAATTGTGCGCTAAGTGACCTCAAATTGACCTCAGAGTGTTTGTTTACAGTGACTAGTCGCATCAGTTACAATGAAATGAGCGCTCCATATTAACTAATTTTCTCATTCCATATTTAATTTGAGAATGAATCTGACTTGCCATTGTATAATTGCGTCGAATAGGAGCATGGATTGTCTTGCATAAGCCGATGGCGGCTGTATGTAATCCGTTGCAGTTGTTGACCAAACTAGATCTGATACAAAAGCTTCAAACTCCTCCGTCGAAATTGCCTAGAATTCTATCTGAAAGTTAGAAACGCTGTAGTTCATCAATCTAATCCGTGGGTAAATTGTTGAAACATCTGTGACACACTTAGATCTGTTAAAGCGTTGTAACTGAGCTTATACTCTGGAGCTGATGAGTCCCAAAAGCAGAGCGTTATTGTCGATTGCGTGACATATTTTGAAAATCTTGCATTGCGTCTTCTAAATCCCCCAGGCCCCCAATCGCTTTTCTAATTGTATTTCCCTAAAATTAAAATAGCAAAATAAAATAGTCAAGAGGTATACTCACGTAACAATAACCGTTAAGCGTCTCATTTGAATATCTCAACAAAACGTTCCAGCATACCTATAATGGTGTTGCTTCCGCAAAATCGTTTAATTGGTGAGAAACAGCTCCTGGGGCACAATCTGGATATTGCGTATTTCATGTCGAAATATTTTATTTGATAGCCTTCAGTGAAAGGTGGCTGTGACATTGGCTACTGAAGTTGAAAAGCCCTTTGAAGAGATTGCCTACTTGAAGAATTTAAAAGGACGTAAATAAATCTACTAGTGCTGTATCGGAGAACTATTTCCAACACTGTTGGACTACTATGTTCTTATCTCTTGGCCATAATTTCGAACTGACATCAGATAAAAGTTCAAAGCCGAGATATAGCTCCTATAGCTTGTTTCGGACAACAGTCGTGTCAGATTAGCGACAGAATGATACGTCATTCAATATAGGCACTCTGCCCCACCAACCAGCTACCCTACCCCTCTTCCATTATAGATACTTTAGGTGCGGACCATTTAACTTTTCGTGATGGTGGGAGGAGGAGTGGTGGTGGGGGGGGGGGGGGGGGGGATTTTCTACACATGACCACAGCTCAGAAGTTCAATGGTCCGCTCTTATCTAAAGTAACGTAAATAACAATTCCGACGGAAAACTAAGCGGCACCTCTTGAAAAAACAAGCGTGGCTGTTTGCTAACCTCACTGAAGCGAACTGTATATAATATTCACATGACGTCTGGGAAGCAAAACTTGGAAAGTTCGGAACAACAGCCTGTGCACATTTCTTTAATAGTAGCTTTACGTTTACAGCCCCCTCGCGGAAAAAATCCTATAGCTAGCCCTGGTAAAGGTCTTAGTAAGAAAAACACATTCAATGCTTATTATGTTCGCATCTCCAATCAGTTCATTTTCTTATGTTCGGCAGCAGTCGCATTCAATTGCTTCAGAAAGCCTTCCAATCTCTCAATGTACGGCACTTTTCTTCTCGGTGTAATATCCTCCGTGGCGTTGGCATAATGGTCACAGATCTCTTTCAAAAGTTTGACAGCCAAAGTTGACAGCTTTGATTCTGACATCACCTGACACAGATTGTAACTGTCATAGCAGATTGGATGTGTCGGCACTATATTTGCCATCACTTAATCACTAAGTTCTTGAAACGCTGCCTCGTTCACTTCTGATTCAGTATCTCATTGTCAGGGGCGGCCTGGATATCTAAATGACCTGCCAAACTTCGCTTGGAAGCCAAACGCGAAAAAAGCTGGTTATTCGCTGAACAGTAAGAAACTCCGAACTGGAGAACATATGATTACCGGATGCATCTTTGGCGGTCATCATCAGTCGCGAGACTTGTCCAGGACTAGCCTTTTGGCCAGTCTCCTCTCCAATTTGATATTGGCTGGTCAGATAATCTCTTTGTTTATCAGAGAATCTGGTCTTGCCTTCCTGGCTTGACTTTAGGGCCCAGCCCATCGATACACCTAAAGGGAAGTTGTCTTTTGAGTAATAGACTGAGCTTCCCGGCCTGCACGGGCTTTATCTTCACACTGGGGCATTCCTGCGATCTGCCCCTCAAGCTTTGCAGCATACCCACGGACAGCCTTGGCTATCATCGACGCCTGCTCTAGGCTACGAACATGCTTGCCACAGTCCAAGTGGTTATGCAGAGAGGAAAATCACTGGTAGGACTTTGTGCATCCTTCTTCGAGGCAGGGGTATAGTCCGACTGCTTGTAGTAGAAGAGATACCCTGCACTCCTCCTTCCGATGCACTTGAATTACTCGCCATTTTTCTTGACTTGACTGTACAGAATTGGGCGAAAATTACCTCCGCTGAACACCTTGTAGACAGGCTTGCTGTTTGCAAATTGGCAAGTAGGTTAAGCTTCGAAAACGTGATCTTCTGTCCCGGTCCCATTCCATATGCCTTCAGACGTGAATGAAAGTGTCACTGTACTCCACATTTGCTACGGTTCTGACCCCATCTACAATGGGCGACAAAAGTAGTTGAGACACTTTTAGGAAAAGACGATTTTCGATTCTTAAACATTTGTTCTATTTTATTTGCATCTAGCGTTAAATCTCTGATAGCCCCGGCCCCCCAATTCAATGTTGTGTAGGCGTTGTGGTCTGTGCAATCGAAGAAATAGAAAAATCAACATTGTTGTGGGGGAAAGGGGGGGGGGGGGGGATGTTTCCAAGACGCAGAAAAATCGAATTTTAGTGCCAAGTGTATCAACACTTTTGTCGCTCATTGTAGCTTGATCTGAAGTACAGGACTGGAGACAACTTGGTCACACAACCTGACGCAAAGACCTAGCACACCTTTCGAAGATTGCATGGCATCAACCATTGACTGGCAGTCTCAACGTCATGTCCTTCGTTCAAGTGAAGCTTGATATGGGCCTTGATTGTTGCTGCTTTTGTATCGCAGGCCCCTTTGCCGCCTTGGGGGTCAGAGAAATCTAAGGGCCTGTTTAATTAAATGGAGATATGGTGACCCTTCTAGAAGGGGCACCCTCTTAGGAGGGTAACCGTGGCCTATTGTATTTTCCGGTTTGGTAGGGTCACCCTATCGGCTTGGTAGGGTAACCCTCCTAGGAGCGCCAACTATTTGCCATGTAAACACTTGAGGTAGGGTCACCCTCCTAGAAGGGTCAACTTTTGTGGGATCGGGTTACTGTCTAAGAGGTGGTCATGGACATTGGAAGCGGTGGAGATACTCCTAAAGTTCATTAAAGAATTTAAAACCAAGGTCGAGTTTAACGGTGTTGACTTCAATTCGAGGCCAATCTATCCACAATGTATACAGAAATACGCCGATGCATGGCGGTGGATTTTCCGGAAGATTTTGGCTCTGAAATTGTTTAGGAACCGGGAAAAGATTAACTACTTCGCTTTTCCGCCATTTTGGTTGTTTTCTACAAATTCAATAATTGCGATAGCCCTAGGGACAAGACTTTGCATGTAAAGGGGGGCTATTTTTTACCTCTATAGAAGGGTGACCCTCCTGAGAGGGACACCCTATTTCTGTAATTCTGTGAGCTTCCCCAGCTTTCAAAGCACCTAGGATGGTATTACCGCTCCGGTAACATCCCGCGTTATCCTGTCTGTAGTACACAAAACAAAGTGTGGGCATCATCTCCTTTAGCTTCCCGAGAACATCGGACATGATGGCTTGCACTGTGAGGCTGCCTTGGTTGCAAGATTTGAAAACGTGAGCAAACGTCATCATTCTGCACATCAGTAAAGGCAAGTGGAGACTTATGCTTGTGTATATTACTGGTGCAGTTGAGCAATGGGATGAGTTTCACAGACTTTTCTTTATCCTTGCTACTGAAACCACATTTCCTGCCGACGATCTCTTAAAACGAACAAGCTTCGCCTTCCATAGTGTAAAAACATGAATTCCGTTCTCACTGGCGCAAAACCCGACCGTGGGAACAGTCCCATATGATTGGTCGATTCAAGTCTTTGGCAAAGACGCCCAAGAGCACTCTTTGCGCAACCTGGATTTGCAATTTCATGGCGGATTTTTTTTAATTGGAATGCTTCCCTGACATGGATTTTTTTTCCTCAGTGTACGTTTTTCTCTACTTTTTTTTATCTGTGCAGAAATTTTTTTCTTGGTAATTGCCCAACCCTTCCCCCCCCTCCCCACGCCTCAAAAAATAAAATGGTCCATCCCTTAGTCCAGTGAGGTGTTTCAAAATCTGTCACGCAATTCGACAATAACGTTCTGCCTGCATTCGCCGAGTCCCATCAGCCCGCCATCGGCTTAATTCTGCCGCTGCAAGACAATCCATGCTCCTGTCCGACGCAATTATACAATGATAAGTCAGATTCATTCTCAAATTAAATATGGAATGAGAAAATTAGTTAATATGGAGCGCTCATTTCATTGTAACCGATGCCACTAGTCAATGTAAACAAACACTCTGAGGTCAATTTGAGGTCACTTAGCGCACAATTTCTTCAAAGTGGTCTACTCATTGTGAAGCGCTCGCTCGAAAACCCAACCAAATTTTTAATGTATGTTTAAAAACTATATCTCAAGGCTTCAAAACCAAAATCTGGGGCAATTTGGAGAATTCCCATAACCGGGAGCTCGATTTCAGTTTTGGCTATAAATTTTCGCATTGTTAAGCTCTTGTCAACTGGCCATTTTGAATGCGCTTAGCAAGCGTTGATTTTACACAAAACCGGAAATGTGTTGTAAATAGGATGTTAGATGTCCATTTTGTAGGAATTAAGTGTTAGATTACCGATAGGTTGACATGTTTGGTTACGCGAAGCAGGTTTTCCTTTTCCTTTCCATGGTCGATTTTCCTTTGTGAGGCGGTTAATTTCAGGCTTCAGACGGGCGAAATCCAAAATCTCAAATAATTCCAAAAATCGGCCGTATTTGGGAAAATAAATCCTAGGAAGTTTGTAAACTTGTCAGTACCTCTCTATAGACTGAAAATGAGGGTAGGTTAGGTTTTCGACTGTGGCCGCCTATCGCTCGATTTTCCTGTGCACTCGCTCTTAAGATCTCTCCAGGCACTCCCAAACGACTAAAGATATTCACTAACGCTTCTGCCACAGTCTCAGTATCAATGTCCTTGATGAACGGGACAGCTGCAGGATAACGGGTTGCAAAGTCGACCAATGTCAATATGTATCTATGACCATCCTCACTCGGGGGACCAATAGGTCCAACCAGGTCGATTGCCACTCTCTTAAACGGCTTGTCAATTAACGGCATCTTCTCCAGGGGAACGTTCGGTACGGAACCCTTGTTAACTGTCTTCTGACATACATCGCAAGACTTGCAATAGCGAGTCACGTCCCCTTGAATACCTGGCCAATAGAATGAGCTCTGAATCTTGTCAGTCGTTTTCTTTATTCCCATGTGACCTCCCATGATCGATCCGTGAGCTAGTTCCATTATTCGACTTCTCAGCAGCACAGAAACCATAACCTGCTTCAGGGGTTTACCTCACTTCACATAAGGGTGCTTGTAGACGCGGTACAGAATTCCATCTTTCACTTCAAATGAAGTCTCAGCCTGGCCTCTCACAACTACATCATCTTTCTCGCAAAATTTCTGTAAGCTCTCATCATCACGCTGCATCTGCTTGACCTTTTCTCTATCAACTACAGGACTTTCTTTGGTACCCGGTACCTTCAATGGAATATGTTCTCCAGCTTTCTTAGCTTGACTTCATAAACAGCATCGAGAAGACACTGCGCTTCCAGTTGGCTCTTGAGATAAGGTGTATTAACATCAATCTTTGCGATGGAAACTTTCCTTGCCGTACTGTCAATGAGCAGCATAACATTAAAGTCGCCAGTAAACTGATCCTCAGACACAAGGTCCCTCTTTACAACTATTCCGCTACAGCTAGTATCTCTCAGGACATCAACACACTTCTCTCCAACTCTACCTTTCACAACAGGTATTTGACTTCTCACTCCGGTCAACGGTTCAATACAGGCACTTCTTAACAATGGAACCTTCTTAGCACAGGCTAACAGCAGCTTGTCATCTTTGATACAAGACTTAACTTCTTCTTCAGTAGGTTTAACTTCGGGCGGCTGAACTAGACAACTGGCACTCACTTGACCCCGCTGCACAGGGTTACCATCCTTACTT